>CM025659.2:122063-156604 GCA_014621495.2 Entosphenus tridentatus
GGGTTCCGTCTTTTAATCCTTTTCTCCCATCCACACCTGTCCCCAGCCGTCCCAATCTCGTTCCCGCCCAAAGGCCCTTTCTTCCCGCCCGTTCTCTCCTTATATCTCCTCGATCACCCCTCCCACTAACCCTCCTATTGGTGGGAATCCTTCCCCTGACATCCCTACATAAGCATTGCTACAGTCAACATAATAAGCTGGAAATACGGTCAGCAGCTTAAAAAGCAGGATACAGTCTACATGAAAGGCTGGCAGTACACTGAGCGAGGTAAAGAAGCAGGCAACAGATTATAGACTGGCATACACTCATCCTGCCCTAAAGAAATATTAAGAGTGTAGATAATAGACTTCCAGTGCACTGATGTCAATTAATAAGCAGGCAACAGGCCACATTACAGACTGGCACTACACTGGCGCTGCTTAATAAAAACACAACTAAATAATTTAATATTTAGCAACTTTATTTGGAAATATTAGTTATCTACACACAAACATTACTATTGTAAAATTTGCAAACTTATTTTTATAATAATATAGTTTTCTATGTACATGAGTGTAGCGAACGAAGCAAGAAATTAATACCTAACATTGGCGTAGTAAGGCCTAGTCCCATGCAGAGCCCGCGGCCTCAACTAGATTGCCCAGCTGGCCGAGGTGGCACCTTGCAGGCTGGGGGCTGGGCCGCTACCCCCGCCCGCGCTACAATAATACTAAGCGCTATAATATAAATATCTACAGATTCTATAGTAGTAACTGCACGCATTGGGGTGGGGGGGGGAGAGGAGGACATCACACTGTGAAGAATAAACGTCAGTGTTGTGTATTTTTAAAGCATTTTTCACGCAAATGATTATTTTTGGCGATCGTGTGTGCGTTGCTAGGGGCAACACCTGTCAGAGTTTTGCGCATTTCGCAAATTTGTGCTTTGTTCCGTGCCGAGTGGCGAAAGTAAATCAATTAAAATCGCACAAAATCGATAATTAAACACAACAAGCCTAAGTAATTATAAGTTAATTTGAGATACAATTACAACCTGTGCCAAGTTTTTAATGCAGTTCACATTTGAACCGTAGAACATTTTACAAGCAAGGTATACAGTGAGGGAAAAAAGTATTTGATCCCCTGCTGATTTTGTACGGTTGCCCACTGACAAAGAAATGATCAGTCTATAATTTTAATGGTAGGTTTTTTGAACAGTGAGAGAGAGAATAAGAACAACAAAAATGCAGAAAAACGCATGTCAAAAATTTTATAAATTGATTTGCATTTTAATGAGGGAAATAAGTATTTGACCCCTCTGCAAAACATGACTTAGTACTTTGTGGCAAAACCCTTGTTGGCAACCACAGAGGTCAGACGTTTCTTGTAGTTGGCCACCAGGTTTGCACACATCTCAGGAGGGATTTTGTCCCACTCCTCTTTGCAGATCTTCTCCAAGTCATTAAGGTTTCGAGGCTGATGTTTGGCAACTCGAACCTTCAGCTCCCTCCACAGATTTTCTATGGGATTAAGATCTGGAGACTGGCTAGGCCACTCCAGGACCTTAATGTGCTTCTCCTTGAGCCACTCCTTTGTTGCCTGGGCCGTGTGTTTTGGGTCATTGTCATGCTGGAATACCCATCCACGACCCATTTTCAATGCGCTGGCTGAGGGAAGGAGGTTCTCACCCAAGATTTGACGGTACATGGCCCCGTCCATCATCCCTTTGATGCGTGAAGTTGTCCTGTCCCCTTAGCAGGAAAACACCCCCAAAGCATAATGTTTCCACCTCAGCGTTTGACGGTGGGGATGATGTTCCTGGGGTCATAGGCAGCATTCCTCCTCCTCCAAACACGGCGAGTTGAGTTGATGCCAAAGAGCTCCATTTTGGTCTCATCTGACCACAACACTTTCACCCAGTTGTCCTCTGAATCATTTAAATGTTCATTGGCAAACTTCAGACGGGCATGTATATGTGCTTTCTTGAGCAGGCAGGGGGACCTTGCGGGTGCTGCAAGATTTCAGTCCTTCACGGCGTAGTGTGTTACCAACTGTTTTCTTGGTGACTATGGTCCCAGCTGCCTTGAGATCATTGACAAGATCCTCCCATGTAGTTCTGGGCTGATTCCTCCGCGTCCTCATGATCATTGCAACTCCGTGAGGTGAGATCTTGCATGGAGCCCCAGGCCGAGAGAGATTGACAGTTCTTTTGTGTTTCTTCCATTTGCGAATAATCGCACCAACTGTTGTCACCTTATCGCCAAGCTGCTTGGCGATGGTCTTGTAGCCCATTCCAGTCTTGTGTAGGTCTACAATCTTGTCCCCGACATCCTTGGAGAGCTCTTTGGTCTTGGCCATGGTGGAGAGTTTGGAATCTGATTGATTGATTGCTTCTGTGAACAGGTGTCTTTTATACAGGTGTAGTGGTGGTAAGCGCCGGCGTGTAGCGAGTCATCGCGGGGCGGGTGCTTACATCACGGTCCGCATGTGGGTGCTTACATCGCGGTCCGCATTAGCCCTGCCTTATATAAGGCGGCGCGCGGGAGCGCTCGAAGCAGTTTACACCAGCGAAGACCGAAGACGAAGAAGCTGCCTAGGACCCTGGGACCCCTAACCCCGCTGCCCTTATCAGGGCCGGGTCTCTGTGTGGCCCGGTGGTGAGACCCTGGGTACCCATCAGCCCGACGTCCTTATCAGGGCCGGGTTGATGGGCCAGTGGTCAGGTAGCCGGTGTGGGCTCAGAATAGTATAGCCGGTGTAGGCTCAGGATAGTATAGCCGGTGTGGGCTAAGAACAGTATAGCCGGTGTAGGCTCAGAACAGTATAGCCGGTGTGGCTGAGAACAGTATAGCCGGTGTAGGCTAAGAACAGTATAGCCGGTGTAGGCTCAGAACAGTGTAGCCAGTGTAGGCTCGGGATAGTGACGGTGTATACAGCCTTGTGTAGGCTGTATGGTGTCAGCGTTACGTGAAGAGAACAATAAAGAGAAGTGCTGCCCCTTCACTCGTCTCCTGCCGGATTACTACGTTACACAGGTAACAAGCTGAGATTAGGAGCACTCCCTTTAAGAGTGTGCTCCTAATCTCAGCTCACTGTTCAAATAAACCTACCATTAAAATTATAGACTGATCATTTCTTTGTCGGTGGGCAAACATACAAAATCAGCAGGGGATCAAATACTTTTTTCCCTCACTGTATACAGGTAACAAGCTGAGATTAGGAGCACTCCCTTTAAGAGAGTGCTCCTAATCTCAGCTCGTTACCTGTATAAAAGACACCTGGGAGCCAGAAATCTTACTGATTGCGAGGGGGTCAAATACTTATTTCCCTCATTAAAATGCAAATCAATTTATAACATTTTTGACATGCGTTTTTCTGGATTTTGTTGCTGTTATTCTGTCTCTCACTGTTCAAATAAACCTACCATAAAAATTATAGACTGATAATTTCTTTGTCAGTGGGCAAACGTACAAAATCAGCAGGAGATCAAATACTTTTTTCCCTCACTGTAATACAACCCATTCTTGGCTGCAGAGCAGAATACAAGCAGACTCCACATCAAAGGTGGGAAGATGCGGCGCTGACCTCATTAAACCCTTCAGTCACCCGTCTTGCCCATATACCCCGAAAACACCAAACCGTAACACTACTGTCTCCGAGAGCATGCGGCAAGGTTCCACGTGTTGATGTGAGCAGTGATGCGGCTCAACAGAAGCACGCTTGTTGTTAATGCTGCAGAGGTTTGCGGATCGAATCCGGCAGGTCGTCCTGTTAATACCAAGAGTGTAACAACCGTCGTAATGCTATGCGCTGACTGCTTCACAGTGGATATGCCACATACCGTGACATCAATCGAAGACAGCAGGCCATCGTGTGCCAGTGTCACATCAATTGGGATTACACACCAAGAAATGTTGTCCCCCACTGTAAACCACTACAGGGTTTGCGTGAGAAACATAGGGCATTCCTTCATGAAAATAAAACTTGGACTGCAAGAATGGCATGAAGACTATGCGTATTCATTATTTGAAGCAACAATGATGAAAAGCCGTGCTATGTTGATGGTGGTGAAACGAGGACAGTAACAGTGAATGGCAATGCATCTTTCCCCACGCTCCGCCCGGTGGGCCAACACAGCATGGGATCCACTGTTTGCCACTGAGGCTCATTGGCATTTAAATCAATAGTAGTCATCTTACTAGAACTAGAACATCAGTGAACATGGGCCCTCCAGGGAAGCCACACCGAGTCTTAAGAAATTATTTCGTAAGGGTCCTGCTAAGTTTTTGCGGTAGGGGCCAACGTTGTTGCATGTGGTCCCATTCGAGTAATTTGCAGTTAATTGTTCAGAATTGGTATGTCTGGCCAATATCGGTTACAAAACATGTTTGTTTAGCTATGGAAGTAAACCAAAGAGGCACGAGTGTTCCCTCTGCGCCACCCCGTGCCAACAGTTGTGTGAGAAACATATTCGTGTGGGAAACGTTGCAATGTGGCCCATGAAGTGGTGTCTCATCATCAGCTGCAGCGGTGTCATGAGAGTGACTCACGTGCCCAGGTGCTCCACCCTTCCCAGGCAGGTCGAGTAGCAGTAGTTGTAGGCGATGATGATCGATGGATAGAGAGACTGGAAGTCAAGGACGAGCACTGGGCTGCTGTAGAATCGTGACTCGGGCTCCATCACCAGCGGCAGGCACTCAGCAGCTCGCATGTGTGCGCGCTGCTGCACGCTAGGAGACACTGCGATGTAGTTCAGCGGCTTTGCTACTCGCAGCATCATGGACTCCACACGAAACTGACAGACACAAAGCCAACAAAGCAACGCAGAAGATGCAACAACAATTCTACGATTATTGTATGATTACCCTTGTTTGCTCAAGAAAGCCTCACTGAGTAACAAGCCTCTTTTTCAGGTGGGTTATGCCAACGTTTTTGCAGTAAGGTGTGATGTTGCTGTGCATGATCCAAATTAAATGTTTTGCAGATGATTTTCAGTATTGGGATGTTTGGCCAATGGGGGGCCCATAATCAAAAGCTGCTGTTGCCGCTGCAGAAGCCTTACCTGGGATCCTCGAGACAGAACCTCATGGAACTGGATTCCAAACAATCTGGCCAATTCGCTCGTTCTGCTAATAAAATCCAACTGGTTCAGCAATTTAATATTCCCAACAACACGGCAGACATAATAGTCAACCATTTTCCACCTGCAGCACACAATATAGAAATAGCTGTGAGGTTAACCTTTTACCACCAGCAAAGGATACAAAACAATAAAAAAAAATGTTTGCATATTTAAAAAGCAATACAAACTGTAACAAAACAAGAGCGAACCTGAAAGGACCGGTTTTGTTGTCGAACCAATCAGATAGTGTGCGGAAGTTGAACAGTGGGTATCTCTGGTGCAACACATGATACGCCACATTCTCGAAGGAGTATATGTTCAGCGTGACCTGACCACAACCACACATGACAGGGATTCTCATGAAACGTCACTTGGTGACATCAGCATGTTCAATATAACTCAGAATATATATTTAAACTGCTCTGATCATTAACTACACAGTAGAACATGAGCTCATCTGAAGCTGTGAAATACAAGACCATTGTAGTCCACCTTGATCCTGAGGTGCTAAGAGGGGGAGGGAATAGAGAGGAGACTGTGTGATTATAAGGGGTGGCTATTATGGAGGCAGGTGTGACCCATGCCCACTGCCTCGATCTTTCCTGGCCATGACCGTTATCAAAGATACAGGGGTAGTCATCAATAAATTATTAAATAAAAGTTTTGGTAGCACTCCTGCGTTGTTTTCCTTGGTTCCACTGCGTGATCCTCTTTTTTGTCAGCTGCAACACGACTCGCTCTCGCTTCCAACACCGGCCAACATGCACAGAACAACTTTCTGATGGGGTGACAAGGTTCTAAAACGACATCTGTTTATTTGTACGGCTCCCAGCACAAAGGTACGCCAATGGACCTGTAATATCAACGTTCTGGCGTCAAGACTGGCCCTCAATACAGGCCTCCATCTCATCAACATCCCTTATCCAGTGGTCACGTGACTCTGCAATTACGTAAATATATTTAAAAATGAATTAAAATTCCCTGTACATATATAAAATATAATTTCTAATGTCATACTAATCATAACTATCCTTGATAATACTATGCTTTTCCGACCTTTACTTTGATTAATAATACACCTATTCTACCTTTCAGTTGAATTACCACTAATCCTATCTATAATATTAATTACATAACCTCTCCAGACTACGATTTACAATGTTATACCTATTCTATCTCGCATTTACAAGACTATGTTAATCCTATAACAATAGGGTTTACCCTTTTTGGCAATAAAACAGGTGTCAAGATGTTAAAATACCAAACAGAATCCTTATTCAAGGAATCATGTCTGCATTAACCACATGTACTTGTGGTGAACATGCAAACAGAGAACGCCAAAAGGCAAACAGCACAAAGACAATGCACTAATCAGGGCATTTATATGCCAGAAAAGACAAAACCTATTGTTATATTTTAATACTGGAGGAAGATACAAGCTGGAAGACAGTCACGAAGCCTCGGGTCCCTTATTGTGTAATCCATAGTAGAGTTCCTTATGGTGTAATTAATAAAAGTGGTTATTCTTATAGTCTTGTCGTCAGAGTCATTACATTAATATTCTAATAAAGTACCGTACATTCACACTTTCATAAAATGCACACCTATTGCCAACGTCATTTCTGACAACATTCATAAAGTTTGCACCTAGATAAACAACAGTTCAGTAATGTATAACACTGTAAGTAAAGACCAAAGTACATAAATGTATTGGACAACTAATTTTCCACTTTTATTTCTCCTATTTTGACCTATTTTAAACAAAACAACATGTGTAGTGTATTAAATGCTGTACCAATTAAGGGGAAGAAGCGAATATTGACCACACTGATTTCCCCATTCCCAGACTTAGTCCGTTGTTTCGGGAAAAGTCCATTGTTGTCTGATCTTCAGACAAAACTCTGATTCAGCAGATTGTCCTTTAAATCCGAGATCCGTTGAATGGGGTCTGTTATTCCGAGGGTTTACTATACTAGGATCTTAATCAGTACTATGGGAATCATTGCAGAGCTTATCTAAACAAGACTTTAAAATATTATTTGTATTAATCAATTAAGCAACAAATAACAGTGTAATGTAGCAGCACCGACTGGCGACCAGGAGTAGAGGGGAAGATATGGGGCAATGGACATGGAAGGGATAATAACTGGGCCAAGGGTCATTCAAGGGATTCATCTTTAAGCTCCCAGAACCAGCTAGATGGTTCCAGAAGGGGGGTGTTGCCAGGACGGGGCCCGGCCCCGCTGGAAGAATAAAAGGGGGCGAGAGAGGGAGCTCGAGGATGTCCGTGGGAATCGGGTCGTCTCGTCGTTGCTGCCGTCCTCGTCGTTGCTGCCATCTTTGTCATCGCTAGATGCCACCACTGTTAGATAGTTAGCCAGCCATCTAGTCAGCGCCATCGTTGCTAGGCGGTCAGTGTTGTGTTACATCCTAGTGAGTGTAACAGTGCGAGTTATGAGTAATAAATAAGGAGCCTCTACAGTTTGTCTCCGGATTCGTACATTACATTGTGTCAGAAGTGGGGTGTCATGCTGCCCGTAATGGAGAAGGAAGAGCTGACGTCCTTACGAGTGCCCCGGTGCATACAAGCCCACGAAAATATTCAGCAATGGCCCAAGGTGGCGGCTTGGTTGGGGGACACTGAGGGGGCTGAGGGGCCCTCGTGGCGAGAGTTGGAGGTTGCAGCGGCGATGTAGGGCTGGGGCCCACACAAGCAAGATATGGGGTGGCGGCTTCCAGGTTGGAGTCGGGGAGAAAAGACCCCTCCATCGTGGAGACCAGTCGGTGCCTGCTTCCAATGCGGCTGGCCGGGCCACATCACAAGAGGATGCTGGAGCGGCATCAGGACGTCGGCAACACCTCCGATGCCCTCCGCCCCGCCGACGACCGCTCCTCAAGCCCGAGAGACAAGTCGCGCAACATCGGACACCCAGCATCAGCCACCATCTCACGCATCTAGGTCATCGCCCCTGCCCGGGTCCATTATCACGCCTCATCTTGTCACGGTGCGCGAACGACGGGTTCCGACCATTGATGGTTGACCGGATTCCGGTATGAAATGGAAAAAGTTGGCACGCCGAGTGGTAGCAGCCGCGGAGGGCTCGTCGGCGGTAGCAGGATTTATCCAAGAGGTTGATACGGGTGCCTCGGCTACCATAATTTCAGATGTGATTTATGATTTGCTGCCCTTAAAGAACCATTGTATTAGGCCGGTCGCGAACTCGTGTGGTCTTGACAACGGGGGGAGCATGGGGATTGTTGGGAAAATATAGGCGTGCATCAGGATCTAGGAGATCGAGATGTCTGGTCCAGTGCTGGTTTCGAGGACGTTAGCGGTGCCTTGCCTCCTGGGTACCGCCTTTTTGGGCAAGATGCCGCTGAAGATTTTGACCCACCAGGGCTGTATCGAGATGCCGTTGGGAGGGCGGTTGTCCTTTTTGCGTTCTCCAGGTAGGGTGACTGCGGCCAACGCCATGGTCCAAGCACTGGCGAGGGAATCTATTGAGATCCCGCCAGGCGCGCAGATGTTGGTTCTGCTGCGCTAACGTAAGCGGCTGCAATTCGCCGATTCCGAGGCGGGAGTCCTTTTAACCCCCTCGAACACAGCGCCTCGTGGCCTCACGCTAGTGAGCGCTCAGACGGTCCTGAGGAGGGACCAGGAGCCATTCCTGTAAGTATTAAACGTCGGGTTGGGCAAAGCTGTTGTCCAGGCCTGCACGGTCTTGGCTCACGCGACAGCTGCGGATTGCGAGGCTGTCGACACAGCTGCAGAAAGGGTTGTGGGCATGGTGGAATAGGGAAGCGAGTTGGATAGCAAATGGGCAGACAAGTTGTATGCAGAAAATCCGGACTTATCTTGAGAGCAACGGGACAAGTTGCGTACCTTGCTGCGGAAATTTGCTGATATTTTCTGCCAGAGAAAACTTGATATTGGCCTCACCGCTTTGCTGCAACACCACATTTACACTGGTGATGCAGCTCCCATTCGGCAAAACTCATATAGGTTGAGCCCAAGGGAGAAAGAACATGTTCAGCAGGCGGTTGAGGAGATGTTGGCCGCTGACCTTATTTCCCCCTCTATCAGCCCTTGTGCTCATTAAAAACATGGATGGGAGCCTGCTGTTTTGCATTGATTTACGCAAACTAAATAAGGTCTCAGTAGCAGACGCATATCCGCTCCCCCAGATGGACGATTCCCTGGACGTGTTGTCGGGTGCACGGTTCTTCTAGACTCCCGATTTGTTGTTAGGGTTTTGGCAGCTACCCCTTGATGAGGATTCCAAACCCAAGACTGCATTCCGAACTCCCCAGGGACTATTCCAGTTTAACTGCCTTCCTATAGGGTTGCATTCGGCGCCAGCCATGTTCTAAAGGCAAATGGAAATGGTCTTGGCGGGTCTGCAATGGGACTTGTGATATATTTATTTCAACGACGTCATTGTGTTCGGGCGCACTTTTGAAGAGCATTTGCAGCGGTTCCGTTCTGTGTTCCTAATGATATGGGCAGCTAATCTCAAGTTGAAACCGGAAAAATGCCATTGTTACAAACCTCGGACAACCCCCAAGTCGGTGGGTGAAGTCAGCAGTTTTGTTGGGTTCACGTCCTATTACCGACGGTTCGTTCCTCAATTCGCAACAATTGCCAAACCGCTTCAGGCTTTGACTGCTAAAAAACAAAAGTTTAGCTGGGGGGGGGGGGGGGGGGGGGGAGGAGGAGGCTGCATTCGCCGCGCTGCGTGATCACCATGCTAACGCAATCCGGATTTCTCCTTGCCATTCGTATTAAATACGGATGCCAGTGATACGGGCATAGGCGCTGTCTTGTTCCAGGCAAAGAATGACGTGGAAAGGGTGGTCGCGTATGGTAGTCGCGTCCTGTCCACCGCAGAGCAGCACTATTGTGTAACCCGCAGGGAGCTTTTGCCCATGGTATATTTCATACAGCAGCATAGGCCATATCTGCAGATGCACTGTCCCGCCTGCCGCCGAGTGAGCACTGTGCATGCTTGGCGGGTGCTGCAAGGTGTTGCTGCTGATGCAGCAGACCATGCTGCAGACCATACTTTCCCACCTGATGACGGACACTTGTGTTGCGGCCGAAACGTCGTGATTTATTTTATTTTATACCTATGTGACTTTACCGAAAGAAACCAAAGAGTATGGATTCCTGTAGTCATGAAAGCTTCATATCAAGATAGTTCACTCATGTTAACAAGGAGGAAGCAACTTCCAAGGTCGTCTTCGGACGACGACGGGGCTCCCCCACAATCGACCACGGGTCCTCAGGACCCGGAGATGGAGCAGGACGCTGTTATGCCGCCGACGTGGGGAGAAGACCGAAATCTCATCACACCGCCGCCTCCAAGGAGTGAGCGCCAGACCAAGAAAGACATTATGGGAGACCTTCTGGCCGCTGTCACTGCCTGAGCTGTCATCATGCAGCAGGACGAGGAGAGGACGCCCGTCCAAGCCCCGGGACTTCCACCACCGCCGTTTCCCGCACGCGGGAAACCCGAGGAACGCAAGCAGTGCAAGCACCTGCAATTTGGACAGCGGGTTGGAAACGCTTCCCACCCAATTTCAAGTCAAACAGAATCTCCAACACGATTTTGATTTATTTCAACATCAATTTTGATTTAAAGCATTCGTGACTGCAGGAATTACTCTTTGGTTCTTTCGGTAAAGTCATGTAGATATAAAATAAAATAAATAATTGAATACGACGTTTCGATTGCAACACAAGCAAACGTCATCAGGTGTGAATGAATGTAAGCTCAGAGAGAGACACATATACAGAGAGAGAGACAAACACAGACATGGAGAGAGACACATACACAGAGAGACAAACACAGAGAGACACAGAGAGAGAGACACACATGGGGGAGAGACACATAGAGAGACACACACGCAGAGAGAGACACACACAGAGACACACAGAGAAACAATACCTCTGTGACGAGGCATTATATAGAGAGCGGGGGGGAAGACGGCGGGGGGTTGGGGCAGATAAATTAGCATGTCAATGAGAGCGGCAGTTCTGAGACAAATTGGAAGTTTGCCAAACCTAGTAAAATTTAGAGAGCGGCATTGGAAGTTTGAGAAAACAAACCTGGTAAATTTCGATTTAAAGCTTTCGTGACTGCAGGGATTCATCTTCTTGGTTCTTTTGGTAAAGTCACGTAGAAGGGAAATAATAAAATAATAAAAATACAACATAATAAAATAATTCTCACGATGTTTCGGCCACAACGCAAGCAGCCGTCCTCAGGTGAAGAACAGGTCTGTCGGAAAAACAGCGTCTGAATGAACACCACCAGGCTTGGTCAGCGTATATTTAAGCTGGGTTGGAGGGGGAAGAGCGCCTTGACAAAATAAGTTGCATATCAAGAGGAATTTAGCATATTTATGGGAAATGCAGATATGGGATTAGTCACTACTTGTGGAATGCGTAGGTGGGCGGGGGGTTTCAAAGTCATATTATGCCCATGCATTATGCAGGATTAGCAGCATCAAAGGGAGGGAGTAGGGTTAGCATTAATAAAGGGAAGGAATGTTAATAGTATGGAGCTGCAGCAACTAAACCACCACGTAAAAAAATATATATATATAAACTACATCAGTATCATCAGTATACTAAATATACTCTCCAATAAGCTGAGCTACTAACAGTAATTCATACATTACAATTCTGTCGCAAAAAATATAATGCCTCCAGCTAAACTTTTTTCTCTTACATCACACGGGTCTACACCATACTATATACTGCCATAGACAAACCCAACATTAAATTATATACTGTATTACTATACACCACCCTATACCTTAGACTATACATTGTAATATTACACTATGTATTATTCTACCCACCCTACTGTATACCACACTGCTGTATATTCACTATACAATTACGATACTATATATTACCGTATACATTATATTAAACATTACACTTTTATACTATTTATTATTATACAATCTGATATACACTATACCATTGACCGTCGCGTGAAAGGTACTAAGAGGAAGCAACGAAATATGTCAATGGGAGAGTGGTGGTAGGAGACTTGCAGCGGAGCAAAGAATCCATTTCCTGCGGAAAATAAAAGATATATAGTCAATGCCAGTGAGTGGACTGCGGTCTGAAAGTCACCGTAAACGTGAACACAATCAGTTAAGATCCGAAATGATTTATTACGTCCTTCCAATGATTGCTGAGCCAGAATCCATCTTCTCGGTTGAAATTGTCTCTGTGTTTGTATATGTGGATCGCCTCATGAACGAATCTTTCATGGTAGCCAGATGGCTTGCAGAGAACCTCTGTCTTGGAGAAGTCAATGTCATGTGAGCCCACTGAATTGTAACAGTGATCTGCCACGGCTGAGGTGTTTGTCCTACCGTGTTTCAGGTCTGCTTTATGTTCACGGATGCGGTCCGAGACATGTCATTTGGTTTCTCCAATGTAACTGCTACCACAGATGCAACTTAGTGTGTAGATGCCAGGGTACTGTATGTCCGGAACCACATCTTTTACAGAAGGGAACCAGATCACGGATTTTATGTCCTGTGTTGAATCGGACCTGGATCTTGTGTTTAATCAGGATTTTGGAGATCTTTTTTGTGACCCCAGCAATGTATGGTAAGGTGATGGTTTTGAAAGACTCCTCAGCCGTGGCAGATCACTGTTACAATTCAGTGGGCTCACATGACATTGACTTCTCCAAGACAGAGGTTCTCTGCAAGCCATCTGGCTACCATGAGAGATTCGTTCATGAGGCGATCCACATATACAAACACAGAGACAATTTCAACCGAGAAGATGGATTCTGGCTCAGCAATCATTGGAAGGACGTAATAAACCATTTCGGATCTTAACTAATTGTGTTCACGTTTACGGTGACTTTCAGACCGCAGTCCACTCACTGGCATTGACTATATATCTTTTATTCTCCACAGGGAATGGATTCTTTGCTCCGCTGCAAGTCTCCTACCACCACTCTCCCATTGACATATTTCGTTGCTTCCTCTTAGTACCTTTTACGCGACGGTCAATGGTATAGTGTATATCAGATTGTATATAATAAATAGTACAAAAGTGTAATGTTTAATATAATGTATAAGGTAATATATAGTATCCTAATTGTATAGTGAATATACAGCAGTGTGGTATACAGTAGGGTGGGTAGAATACTCCATAGTGTAATATTACAATGTATAGTCTAAGGTATAGGGTGGTGTATAGTAATACAGTATGTAATTTAATGTTGGCTTTGTCTATGGCAGTATATAGTACGGGGTAGACCCGTGTGATGTAAGAGAAAAAAGTTTAGCTGGAGGCATATTATATTTTTTGCGACATAGAATTGTAATGTATGACTTACTGTTAGTAGCTCAGCTTATTGGAGAGTATATTTAGTATACTGATACTGATGTAGTTTATATTTTTTTTTTTTACGTGGTGGTTTATTTGCTGCAGCTCCATACTATTGTAATGCGAGCAAAGAATGAAGGGGGGGCGGAGTCTGGGTCACGTGGGAGAGGGAGGAGTTATGGTCACGTGGGGGGAGAGGATTTAAGGAGGAAACCGGAAGGGGATCAGGGGTTGTGACGGAGTGAACGAGGAGGAGGCCACGCTGGGCAGAGAGAGAAAGAGAGAGTAACGACTAAGGGGCCACGTAGGGCAGAGAGAGTAAGAGGTCACGTAGGGCAGAGCGTGGCGTGAGTGCCACGCGGAGCTGCGGGAGACTGGCTGCGGAGCGGAGCAGCCAGGGAGGCTGCCACGCGAAGGAGCAGCAGTGAGACTGGCGACAGGGGCAGCAGAGGGGCTGCGGAGTGAGCGTCCGAGGAGACGCGAACCTGTACGAGGAGATGCGGTATCGAGCCTGAGCGTGGACGCCGTATGAGGGAGATTCTCGAACCCAATAAAGGACAACGGAGATCGACACTGTGAGAGAGTCCTTTATTTCACTGGTGTCGGAAGTGAACGGCATGTCAAAACGGCTCAGAAGGAAAAAGAACGTTCCTGCTACATCTTCGGCGGCATCTTCTGAAGACGATTTCCCTCCAGCGTTGGCGCTACCGATGATGGAGGGGGGAAGCGACGCAGGAACAAGCGACGGCCCGGGCGTACAGGATGTTGCCGCTTCGGCGGGCCCACCGGCGCGGGTGGACACTGACGACGGATGGCGACAGGTGGCGGGCCAACTGGAGGCACTGACAACGATGTTGGCGCGGTTGTGCGACCTGGTAACGCCGGCGACGACTTCGGTGAGGCCCGGAGGTGAACAGCGGGCCGAAGCCTCGCCGTCACCTGCAGCCCTCTCCGCCACGCGGCAAGAAGACGCCATTTTGGGTGTGGACGCGGAGGAACGGCGGGAAGCCGCCATTTTGAGCTCTCCACCGCGGGAAGCCGCCATCTTGAACACGTTGCGGAGCGACGCCATCTTGTCACCTCCGGACGAGACACCATTAAAGGAGAGCGGCGGAGTGAGGACCCGCAGCCATCATTTGACAACTGTCAAGGAGTTCTCCATCGGCGGCGATTGGAGCGCCTTCGCCTGCCGCTTTACTGCGGCTGTACGATCTGCGAAATGGACGGACGCGGAGGCCCTGGAAGTTTTACCAACACTCCTCGATGATGAATCCGTCAGGTTCTTCCGCTCCATAAAGGCTGACAAGAAGAAGACGCTACAGGGGGTCTTCGAGGAGATGGCGGATGCGTACGAGCCTCCGGACGATGTCCATCCGAGATTTGTACAGCGCCAGCGGGCGCCTGAGGAATCACCGGTGGCATTTAGGGGCGCTGTTCTGGAACTAGCGATGGCTGCATACCCCAATACGGAGCCGGATCTGTTGGAACCCCTTGTGTTGGGCAAAATGCTCGAACTGTCTAGGAACTTGGGGATTCCCATGCCGGTGTGCAGCCATGACAAATTGACGTCCCGGGCTGCAGCTAAATGCTTGGACGCTCAATTTAACCTTCAACACTGGAAACAGATGTCAGCGTGGACGGGGGGTCCCAGCGTCGAAGGCGGTGCTATGGGGTGGGATCCCAAAAAGGCGCTCTACGTTCCTGACGACAAGGAGCCGCGGGAGTTGACGGCCGCCTCTGCCCAGTGGCCTGCTCGAGCGGGGCCGAGGTCGGGGCCGCCGACGCAGGAGTGTCGGGACAGGGGAAGTGTCACGCGTCGGACCGACATCGAGTGCTTTCGCTGTGGTCGGAAAGGCCACTTCGCCAGGGACTACTGGGCCCGCATCCCGGGGCCGCCCCGCCAGGAGGTCTCGACTACGGACGTCGCACAAAAGGAGCATCCGGGACAGGCAAGTCGGTGCGCACCAGACACCCGGCAAGGCCTGTCACCTCATGCATCACCATCGCCGCGGGGTCCGCGTGTCTTTAATAACGGGGGGCCGCCGGTTGATGTGTGTCGTTCGCTCACGCAATGGCACAAGTTGGCGCGGAGGGTCGTTGCGGCCGCTACCGGGTCGTCCACGGTACCGGGTGCTATTCAGGGAGTCGAGGTGCACGTTTTGGTGGACTCCGGTGCGTCCGTGACGATTATCTCCGATGTCATTTTCCATCTTTTGCGCATTCCGCCGGAGAGGGTGCGACCGGTTTACGATTCTTGCATTGCGGCGAACGGGGGAAGTATGGGCATTGTGGGGCAGGTGGACGCCAACATATCGATTGGGGGGGTGTCAGCGTCAGGGACCGTTTTAATCTCTAGGTCCCTCGCGGTGCCCTGTTTATTGGGGACCAATTTCCTGGCGAAAATGCCAATCCAAATAAGGGTAAATCAAAATTGTATCGAATTACCGGGGGGGGCAGAAAGTTTCGTTCTTGCCGTCACCCTGGGGCCAGCCTGCCCCTGTTTGTCAGTTGCAGGCGCTGTCCGAAGTATCTGTTGACGTTCCACCTGGTTCGCAGATGCTCATCCCGTTAAGATATCGTAAACCAGTACCTGGCATTGAGGGAGCGGCGGGGGTTTTGTTATCGCCGTCCACAACTATAACGGCGGGGTCGGCACTAGTGGGGGCGCAAACTATTGTCCGAACGGGGCAGCCTCCGTTTTTGCAAGTGCTGAACGAGAGTGGCGAGAATGTTAGTGTGCCGGCTGGAACGGTTTTGGCCCACGCTACGACCGCATTCACAGCCCATGAGGGGAAAGGCCGCCGGGACGTCATAGGGGGTGTTTCGGAGCCCACGGGGCACGATGATCGTTGGGTTGCCGAATTGTGTGGGGAAAACTCAGCCCTGACTGGGGAACAACGATCCGCGCTTCGCGCGCTGTTGCTGCGTTATTCAGACGTGTTCAGCTCCAACGATTTTGACTTGGGACGCACCTCCTTGCTTTCCCACCACATCGAAACGGGAGACGTAGCTCCAATTAGGCTGAACTCGCATCGGTTGAGTCCGATGGAGCGGGATCATGTTCGCGGGGCGGTGGACGACATGCTGGCGGCCGACATAATATCCCCATCTAACAGTCCATGGGGTGCGCCGGTAGTCCTTGTAAAGAAAAAGGACGGGAAGCTGCGATTTTGCGTTGACTTTCGCAAGTTGAATAAGGTGTCCGTAGCAGACGCGTACCCCCTGCCGCGTATGGATGACTCCCTCGATGCCTTGTCCGGGGCGAAGTTTTTTTCAACACTTGATCTCTCCTCGGGGTTTTGGCAGCTTCCCCTGGATGAGTCCTCGAGGGAAAAGACGTCTTTCCGTACGCCGCAGGGTTTATTTCAATTTAATTGCCTTCCGATGGGGTTGAACGCTGCCCCCGCCACCTTCCAGTGCTTGATGGAGCTGGTGTTAACGGGGTTGCAGTGGGAGACATGTTTGATCTATTTGGACGATGTCATCGTCTTTAGTCGCACATTTGATGAACATTTATGGAGATTGGAAACGGTGTTTGCTAGGATGCGCTCCGCCAATCTTAAATTTAAACCTAAAAAGTGTCACCTACTGCAACGATCCGTACGTTATTTGGGACACATAGTCAGTGCGGATGGGGTAGCCACGGACCCGGAGAAGACGGCGTGCGTTCGTAACTGGCCTACCCCGGCCTCGGTTGAGGACGTACGTCGCTTCCTGGGGTTCGCCTCATATTACCGCAGGTTCGTTCCCAACTTTGCTATGATCACGAGGCCCTTGCACCTCCTTACGGGAAAGGGTCAAAGGTTTACTTGGGGATCGCCGGAGGAAACGGCGTTTGAGGGCCTACGCGATCGGGTGGCAACGGCGCCGACATTGGATTATCCCGATTTTGATCGACCGTTTATTCTGGATACGGACGCTAGTGACACCGGGATTGGGGCCGTTCTATCACAGTCGAAGGGCGGCGTGGAACGCGTGGTAGCCTACGGTAGCCGCGTGCTGTCCCCGGCGGAAACTCGCTACTGTGTTACTCGCCGCGAGCTATTGGCTATTGTTTATTTTCTCCGCCAATATCGCCCCTATCTATACGGCCGTTCATTTATCGTGCGCACGGACCATGCGGCTCTGCAATATGCCCTGAGGGTTGACCAGCCATCGGGCCAACTGGCACGATTGTTGGAAACCTTGTAGGAATTCTCATTCGAAATTCAATATAGGAAGGGCTCGCGTCACGCCAACGCTGACGCGCTTTCGAGGTTGCCGCAGGGGTCCCCTTGCGCTTGCGCATCGGGAACGAATAGGTGTACGCCGGTTCAGCTACCCCCTCGGCCTGTTTTGTCAGCTGTCGAGGTGCCTGGGGCTCCGGTGTGCCCAGGACCGGCCGATGGGGTTCTGAACCTGCCGCGCTCGGTATGGATTCGCGAGCAGTTGCTGGATAACTCGTTGGGGCCTTTACGGAGTCAGGCTGCGAAGGGAGAGGGGGAACGGCTGTCCGGTGGGACACCGGGGGCCGCTCTCCGGGATGGGTTGCTCATGTGGAGAGAGGGGTTGCATGACCGCTGGCGTTTGGTGGTACCGTCGTCTTTGCGCTACGAATTGGTTCGGACTCTGCACTGCGAGACGTTATTACATATCGGGGTGCAGAAGACTCTGTTAACATTGCAGCGAGACTACTTCTGGCACGGCATGACGACGGATGTCGTCGCACACGTTCGGGCGTGTCCCGCGTGTGCTCGGCGGAAGCCACCTAAGAACCCGTACGTGCCGCCGGTGCAATCTATAAAAGTATCTCGGATTAACGAATTGGTGGCGTTGAACATTTTGGGACCCTTCCCGACATCCGCTAGGGACAATACATTTCTGCTGGTCAGGGTTGAATATCTTTCCCGCTGGCCGATGGCCTGGCCCTTACCCGACCAGTCAGCGGCGTCTATTACGGACGCCTTTCTGTTTGGATATGTACTGGATAAAGGGGCGCCGGAGAGGCTGCTCACGGATCAGGGCCGCAATTTTTCTTCGAAATTATTGGCAGAAGTGTGCGCGGCTCTGGGGACCAAAAAGGTCCGTACTTCTCCTTACCACCCGCAGACGGATGGTATGGTGGAACGGCTTAATCGGACGCTGTCGGCCATGCTGTGTCACACGGTTGATGAGAACCAAGCTGATTGGGATTTACATATTCCTGGGGTACTCTCCGCATATCGGATGACACCTCATGCGTCCACGGGGTATTCTCCGTTTTTTCTCATGTATGGCCGCGAGAATGTGCCGCCGGTCACCGTACAGTTGGGTACGGGGGTCAAGGGTCCTGCTAAGCCTCTCCCCGATTACATCCGGGAAACTGTTCAACGCGTCACCGAGGCAAGGGAGGGGGCCCGATTGGCTACTGCCAGGACACAGGCGCGAAACGAACGTTGCGCCCGGCATTCAAAGGGTGGATGCCCCTGGCAAGTGGGGGACGTGGCCTGGCTGCACTGCCCGCAGGTGCGGGTGGGGACCTCCCCTAAGCTTCACAAACCATGGCAGGGTCTGGTCACGCTTATTGAGGTCCCCAACCCACAGTCCACGCGGGTTCGGTTCGGATCGCGGCGCTGGTACGTCCATACATCTCGGTTGAAGCCTTACGTGGCCCTGCGGACGGATGCGTCATCTCCTGATGTTGCCTTGCTGGTGTCTGTTGCGCCCGACGCACCTCTGCCTTTGCTTGTTGACCCTGCAAGCGCGCCTGTCGTGCCTTCTACAGACGACACCGCTGTGACGCTGACGGATGCGGCGAATCCTGCTCTGGGAGGGCCTACCACGGCATCGGGGTCATTTCACCCCGCTGCCCCTCCAACCCCACCACAGACACGGTTGCAGGAAACCCCGGACTTGGGGGTCAATGGAGAACGGGACCTTGGCATTGACGGGCTTCCACCAGCGACGGGCGGTCTTGATCCCGTCGCTCTTAAAACCCCGTCGCGTTCTCGGTCTGTGGGGGGGCCGCCGGCCGTTCGGGACGGGCCGGCGACCCGCACGCGTTAAAAATCCCTTACCTTTCGTTGATTGTGTTCTGTTCTTGTTGTTCTTGTTATTGTTTTCTCCGTTGTCCGGTGATGCTGCTCGCATTATTTTTCTTCTATTTATTGCAGCCGAGGTCGGCTGGGTTTTCATCACGGGGGGGGTCGTGTAATGCGAGCAAGGAATGAAGGGGGGGCGGAGTCTGGGTCACGTGGGAGAGGGAGGAGTTATGGTCACGTGGGGGGAGAGGATTTAAGGAGGAAACCGGAAGGGGATCAGGGGTTGTGACGGAGTGAACGAGGAGGAGGCCACGCTGGGCAGAGAGAGAGAGAGAGAGTAACGACTAAGGGGCCACGTAGGGCAGAGAGAGTAAGAGGCCACGTAGAGCAGAGCGTGGCGCGATTGCCACGCGGAGTTGCGGGAGACTGGCTGCGGAGCGGAGCAGCCGGGGAGGCTGCCACGCGAAGGAGCAGCAGTGAGACTGGCGACAGGGGCAGCAGAGGGGCTGCAGAGTGAGCATCCGAGGAGACGCGAACCTGCACGAGGAGACGCGGTATCGAGCCTGAGCGCGGACGCCGTATGAGGGAGATTCTCGAACCCAATAAAGGACAACGGAGATCGACACTGCGAGAGAGTCCTTTATTTCACTATTAACATTCCTTCCCTTTATTAATGCTAACCCTACTCCCTCCCTTTGATGCTGCTAATCCTGCATAATGCACGAGCATAATATGACTTTGAAACCCCCCGCCCACCTCCTACGCATTACACAAGTAGTGACTAATCCCATATCTGCATTTCCCATAAATATGCGAAATTCCTCTTGATATGCAAATTATTTTGTCAAGACGCTCTTCCCCCTCCAACCCAGCTTAAATATACGCTGCCAAGCCTGGTGGTGTTCATTCAGACGCTGTCTTTCCGACAGACCTGTTCTTCACCTGAAAACGGCTGCTTGCGTTGTGGCCGAAACGTCGTGATAATTATTTTATTATGTTTTATTTTTATTATTTTATTATTTCCCTTCTACGTGACTTTACCGAAAGAACCAAGAAGATAAACCTGGTAAACTTAGAAATGTAATGCAATGCAACACAAAGAGTTGGCTAACACAACAGTTAACACATTACCTGGTTGATTATGTTCTTCCAAAGATTGCTAAATTTGTAGTTAAGTCTGAGTTATGTGGAAATCCTCCCTCTAGAGGTGGTTCAAACTTGATTTGAAGCTTTCGTGACTGCAGGAATCTAGGGGAAAGGTCACATAAGGGAAACACCAAGAACCCGCGGGTAGGAATCTAGAAAGGGGGCGTGGCCGGGGCCGGAGCCAGGCCATGCTGACAGTATAAGAGGGGCCCTCGGGGCTGTCTTCTGGAGTGGGATCCCCATTATGCTGCTGGAGTTTTCACCGTCGTCTCCATCTTCACAATCTCGGCGTCGCTAGTCAGGTAGTCTACGAACTGTCCTGACTGGGAACCGTAGTGGACTATAGACGGATTATTTGGAAGTGTAAACCCATTGGTTAATAAACAGAGTGCTTCCAACTCTTAGTGTCTCCGATTCAGTCACTACAGATGTGTAGTGACGTTAAGGGTGTCACTATGGTTTTAGCGCCAGGTACTGTCATAAGAGTGCTACTGTGCGCCTGGAACCTCTCTCTGGGGCCAGAGTGGCTGCGGCATATGAACGGGCCCTAAGGGGCATAGTTCTGGTGATGGCCTGATAGAGGGCCAGTCAGGACATGGTAGTCTGGGTGAACCCGAGAGGGCACGTGACCGGGACAGGGTAGTGACGGGGGGCTCCGAGGGGGGCTTGAGGGACACGTGATGCTAGGTCGAGATCCTTGGGGAAAGGTCTCGAAGGGGGCGTGGCCGTAGGCGGAGCGAGGCTACGCTCGGGAGCATAAAGGGGCAGTCCCGAGAGCGTTCTGGGCTGTTCTCCGGAATCAAACCTTGGTGCTACGGGATGATTCCACAGACAGCCCCGGGAGCTGCAGCCCCGGAGATGGAGCACGAGGAGGTGCTGCCGGCGGAGCAGCGAGAAAACCCGCACCTCACCACGCCGTCACTGCCGGAGGGGGAGCGCCATCAGAATGCATCGACGACCTTCTGGCCGCCGTTGCTGATCCGGCCGCCGCTGTGAAGAGAATGGACATCTTTGGGGACTCTGAGGCGCGCCAATAAGTCTCCGCCGTTGCTGTTCCCAAGCGCGAGAAAACAGAGAGGTGGGGCCCGCGCAAGCGGCCACCATTTTGACAGACGGGCGGGATGGGATTCCCACGAAAGCGGACCTCCCACCATAAGCGCTGAAGCTTCAAGAATGCACCCTGAAGAAAAGGCTTCCCTTCGTTAGGGAATTTACAACTGCAGGAGGCGAATAGGAGACGTTCCGACGACGTTTCGCTGTCGCCTGCGCTCTTGTGGGGTGGACAGAGATGGAGGCGCTGCGGGCGCTTCCCACAGCTCTTGACGACGACGCCTTGGCAGCATTCAACGCCATCCCATCCGAAGACAAGTCGATGCTGTCTCAAGCCCTCGCGCAGATGGCGGGAATTTTCGCACTGCCATCCAAAAAACGCCAGATGTTCGCCACACGAAGGCTGGGGGAGGCCGAGACGCCCCTCGCCTTCCGCAGTGTGCTCATGGCGCTGGCGAAGTCTGCATACCCCAGCATGGACCACGTTGGACGAGATTCCCTGGTCCTCGAAAGGATGTTGGTGCTGGCCCAAGACCTGAAAGTCGTCATGCCAGCAACAGGAGAGGACGACTTGTCTTCGCTTCTCGTTGCACGGTGCCTCCAGGTACATCTCGACATCCAGTAGCATGCGACCGTGGCCGCATGCACTGGACCTCCCGAGAACAGAGGAGCACCCGAAGACACGGAGCCTCTGCAAGCCTGTGCTTCATTTGACGGTGCCAGGTGGAAGTCGGGCGATGCGAGTCGACAAGGCGGAAAAAGACCGGCCGAAGGGGACCTTCTCCCGAAAAGGAGACGACCCAGTCATAAGCTTCAGGTGCGGCCTGCTGGGACACGTCTCGATGGAATGCCGCGCCCGACGTGGGAGACCCTTCATGACGCCACCATCCTCTGCTCGACCATCCTTCACTCCGCTGGGTCCTCAGGTGAGTCGCAGTGCACTACACACACGGCCCTTGCTTGCAGTCACCTCAGGCATCGTGTTTGAAGTCGCGGGTCATCGGTTTTCGTCAGGATGCGATGTGTAAGGATCGTGTTGTTGCGGGCGATGGGTGGCCGCGATGTCCCGGTCAGTTGTCGGCGTTAGGCCGCAGTGTTGTTGTTGCTGCTGCAGCGGGTTTGTCGGCCGTGATCGGAACCGTTCAGTGTGTAGAGGTGCGGGTGCTCATCAACACCAGAGCATCCGGCACTATTATTTCAGAGATTATTTTTTCTTGTTTGCCTCTAAATTTGCGCGCCATTCGGCCCATTGATATTCCCTGCTTTGCCGCTAATGGACAAGCTTTAGGAATCATTGGCCAGATATCGGCGACGTTCCGTATAGGCGACATCCGGTTAACAGGACTGGTACTTGCTGTTTGGGACAGATTTTCTATGGAAAATGCCGCTGAAGATCCTTGTGGATCAAGGCTGCATTGCATTACCGTCGGGCCACCGAATGGCATTTTTGTCCTCTCCTACTCAGTTCCGCAAGGCCTCAGTCCAAGCGCCGGCTAAACAGACTGTTAAAATTCTCCCCGATGCACAGATGCTCGTCCCCTTGCATCTGCGTAAACAACTAGATCGGGAAACGACCGCGGAAGGGATGCTGTTGGTCCCTTCCAATAAGGCGGTTCGAGGTCCAACCTTGGTTTATGCGCAGACCTTAGTGGAAAATGATCAGAGCCATTTCTCCAGGTTCTGATCATCGGGTCAGAGACGTCCGTCATACAGACGGGTATTGTATTGGCTCATGCATTGGCCGCATGTTGCGAGGAGAAAAAACGGCAGGACTTTGGAAGTTATGGGCACTGTGGGGCAGGATGGAAAATGTGATGAGTTATGGCTTGACACGCTCTGCACAGAAAGCAAGGATTTATCAGAGGCACGGAGGCTCGATTTGCATGCACTTTTGAAGGAGTTCTCCGATGTATTTAGTAAAACCAAATTAGATATTTGCTGCACGCCTCTGCTACATCACCACATCGATATGGGAAACTCCGCCCCCATTCGCCAAAACCCATATAGATTGAGTCCCAAAGAGAAGGACCATGTGCGTCACGTGGTTGACGAGATGTTGGCCGCTGACATAATTTCCCTGTCAAACAGTCCGTGGGGGGGCCCCCATTGTGCTTGTTAAAAAGCAGGATGGGAGTCTGCGTTTTTGTGTCGATTTCTGCAAACTAAACAAAGTCTCCGTGGCTGATGCGTACCCGCTCCCACGGATGGATGACTCTGGACGCTTTGTCGGGGGCGCGGTTCTTGTCAACCCTTGATTTGTTGCCAGGGTTTTGGCAATTGCCATTGGACAACAGTTCAAAGCCTAAGACTGCGTTTCGTACACCCCAAGGGTAATTTGAATTTAACCGGCTCCCGATGAGACTTCATTTGGCCTCTGCCACGTTCCAGAGGCTCATGGAATTGGTGTTAGCGGGACTCCAATTGGACGCATGTCTGATTTACCTTGACGACCTCATTGTTTTCGGCCGAACGTTCGAGGAACACCTGCGGCGGTTCCGCATGGTTTTCCTTAAAATGCGGACTGCGCAACTCAAATTTAAGCCACAGAAGTATCATTCGCTGCAAAGGTCGGTCCGCTGCCTGGGGCACATTGTCAGTGAATCTGGGATAGTGACGGACTCAAATGAAACTGCGTGCGTGCGCACATGGCCAACCCCCAAGTCGGTGGGTGAAGTGCGTAGTTTCGTTGGGTTCGCCTCCTACTATCGGCGGTGTGTTCCTGAATTGCAAAACCTCTCCACGTCCTCGCGGCTAAGGGGCAGAAATTTCGGTGAAGAGAGGAGGAGGCTGCGTTTACCACGCTGTGAGATGGCCTGGTCAACACACCTCCCCTTCAGTATCCTGATTTTTTCTTTGCCCTGATTTTTCTTTGCACTGGGATTGGCGCCATGTTGTCCTAGGTTGTAGATGGAGTTGAGCGTGTGGTTGCGTACGGGAGTAGAGCACTGTCCCCGGCGGAGCAGCGCTACTGTGTGACGATCTGCGAGTTGCTGGCTATCGTTCACTTCATCCAGAAATACGTCCGTACCTCTATGGACAGAAGTTTGAGGTACGCTCGGATCATGCGGCTCTCCATTATGCGCTACAAGTCGACCAGCCATCCGGCCAGCTCTCCTGATGGCTATAAGTCCTTCAGGACTACTCGTTTTTGGTTTCATATAGGAAGGGTGTTCACCATGTAAACGCTGACGCACTATCATAACTACCACCAAGTGATCAGTGTGCATGTATTATGGGAGGGCAGGGCGTTGCAAGCCCGCTACGATGAAACCGCCTCGCACTGTTGTGGCTGCAGCGGATGTTGCACACACAGACACTGCTGACATACGGGACAACACAATCGACCTCACCCACACGGAATGGGGGCGACTCCAGGTGGAGGATGCCTCCTTATTTAAAATAAGGCGCCATGTTAAGAACTCCGAGGAGGATGGGGGCCGAAGAGCATTGTCCACGGTGATCCTTAAGAGGGGATCTATTGATGAGGTGGGACGGAAAATTGCGGAAATATAAAATTGTTGTGCATCACACGCATGAACGTGTGATGCATCTTGGTATCCAAAAGACGTTGTCGACCCTCCGGTTAAATTTATTCTGGCCTGGGATGGCAGGAGACGTCCATAATGTTTTAAAAGGATGCACGGAATGCGCTCGTTGGAAACTCCCGCCAAAAATGGCTTGCCCCCCTCTAAAATCGATCAGCGTTTCCCGTGTAAATGAACTCGTCGCGTTCGACGAGCTCGGTCCGTTTCCTACCACCCTGCGGGGTAATAAATATTTGTTGGTGGGTTTCGAGTACCTATCTCGGTGGCCAATGGTCTGGCTGGTGCTGGACCAGTCGGCTGTGACGATTACTGATGCATTTCTCCACGGTTACGTTTTGGATAAGGGGGCCCCGGAATGCCTTCTTACGAACCAAGGCAAAACATTTTTTCTAAATTACTTAAGGAAGTGTGCGATTTGTTAGGTACGAAAAAGGTTCGCACCTCGCCCTATCACCCACAGATGGATGGCATGGTGGAATGTCTGCACAGGACCTTGACATCTATGCTATGTTAGCAGGTCAATGAGGACCAGTCTGACTGAGATCTGCACGTCCCAGGTGTTCTCATGGCCGTACAGATTGGCCTCTCACGCCTCCACCGGCTTCTTGCCGTTTTTTCTGATGTATGGGAGAGAGCAGGATCCACCAATTGGGGTTCAATTGAACCCAGAGCAGGGTAATAAGAACATGCCTAGCCCCATACACCTTACCCTCAAGTGGTTATCAGAAGCAAGGGAAGCTTCAAGGGAATTCGGCCTTGCGGCAAGCTGCAAATAAACGTCTAGTTGGGTGTCAGGAATCTGGAACAAAGTGGTCACCAGGCGAAATGGCTTGGCTTCACTGCCCCCAAGTTCCAGTAGGTACGTCCCCCAAAATGTATAAGCCTTGGCGGGGCCCGGTGGAAATTATAGAGGTTGCATGTCCACAAAGTGTACACATTCTGTTCGGTCGCAGGCGCTGGTTTGTGCATCCGTCACGACTGAAACCATTTTTCCACTGGACGGGATCCCTTCATAGCCCTAACCAAGGGCTGTGTGTCTGAGGCGCCGGACGAACTGGGGCGCGTGTCCGCGGAGGTTGTTCCACAGGGGATTTCTGGTTCTCCACCCATAGGATCCCGGTGCCTAGAACCCTTGGCACAGCCGATTGCACCGACCAGAGGTGGATTGAGGAGAGAGGAGCACCCATCATCCACTCCTCCTCCTCTTGCCGGACCTCCTTCTTCTCGGGAGGGGCCGCGCCCATCAGGCCATCCTCTATCTCTGTCCCTGGTACCCCCAGGAAGCCCACACTTACCCCACCTGGGGGTCCGGCGACAAGGACCCGCTCATAAACTGCCCGTTTTAAGTGACCCCTGCTCGGCAGGCAAATTATCCTTACACCGTCTGATTGTGGTCACACTTGCGAGCCGGATGGGTCATTGGCTGATTCTGGCTCTTGTGCTTGCAGGTAGTGACACACAGATGGGGGTGGAATGGTACTTGCTGCCTGGAGGTCGAATCGGCGCGTTCGCATTGCCGACATTTTTTTGGCAAGTTCTTAAAAATCTTCCCCTTTTATTGTTTTCGGTGTTGTACATATATTAGGTTTTCGGAAATTGTTCTGCCGCCGTGGGTAGCAAGCCTCCGTTGCAATACTGTTAATCATTTGAGACTTGCTAAGTGTCGGGGTTTCAACTCCCCTTAAAAACTGGGGAGATTTACAGCCGGGATAGCTGTGGGTTAAAAAGGGATGCCACTGAGTTCTTATTTTATTTCAAATTGGAGGAGTTTTAAAGCCGCGACGGCTGCGTTATAAAAGGGGGGGGGGGGGGGGGGATGTAGTGACGTTAAGGGTGTCACTATAGTGTTAGCGCCAGGCACTCTCATAAGAGTGCTACTGTGCACCTGGAACCTCTCTCTGATGCCAGAGTGCGGCATGCGAACGGGCCCTAGGGGGCATAGTCCTAGTGACAGCCTGATAAAGGGCAAGTCAGGAGATGATAGTCTGGGTGAACCCGAGAGGGCAGGTGACCGGGCCAGGGTAGTGAGGGGGGGCTCCACGGGGGGCTTGAGGGACACGTGATGCTCGGTCGAGATCCTTCAGGAAAGGTCTCGAAGGGGGCATGGCCGAAGGCGGAACGAGGCCACGCTCGGGAGCATAAAGGGGCAGTCCCGAGAGCGTTCTGTGCTGTTCTCCGGAATCAACCCTCGGTGCTATGTCTTCGATCGTCGGTCTTCGCCTGGCATCGTGGGTCAGTCAGAATGTTACTGACTGACCCGGATATGTAGTTACCCTGTTAAAGGAGTGTTGTTACCCTGTTGGGGTCTTGTTAGTATTCTAGATTTGAAGCTTTTGTGACTGCAAGAATCCATACTCTTAGGTTTTTTCGGTAAAGTCACGGAGGTAAAAAATAAAATAAAATAATAAATTAAAATAAATCAATTAAATCACGACGTTTCGGAAGCAACACATGCTTCATCAGGTGTAAAAAGGCACAGCAAAATAACCATAGTGAGAGTTATTTGTGATCGGACATTAATATATAGGGTAAGAGGAGGGTTGGTGTGTGGGTGGAGCCAGGAAGGTGAAGGTAGTACTAAAGGACGGCGCAACGGATGGTGGAGGAAGGACGAGGTGAGGATGGGAGGGGGGGTTGGGGTGTGGGTGGAGCCAGGAAGGTGAAGGTGGTATTAAAGGACGGCGTCACGGATGGTGGAGGGGGGACGCAGAGCGGGGGAGAGTGGCGGTTGAGGGTTAACATGGTTAATCACATCTCTCCAGTGATTGCTCAATTTGAATCTATCTTCTCGGTTGAAGTTATGTCTGTATTTGCATATCTGTATGGCTTCATGAACAAATCTTTGGTGGTATCCAGACGGCTTGCAGAGTACCTTGGTATCGGAGAAAACGATATCATGATCACCCACAGCATTGTAACAATTATCAGCAACGGCTGATATGGTGTTCGACCAGATGACGCCAAAAGGCTCTAAGAAAAGCTGTGTCTGGTGTGGACCAATGAGTTTCAAGGACAATGAATAAATGATCAGAGTATTGTTTTTTGTTTGCATTTTGACTGCAAGTATTGTGGTTAATGTAAACATGATTCCTTGCAAAAGGTGTTACTTTTGTTGCCAGAAAATAAGGGGAAAACCCCTATTAGTATATTTTGGTACTGGCAAAGGAGGCCTCATGATGTGATGAACTCACCTCAGATCTCATTTGGCTCCACAGGTTCAGAACGACTCGACCCCCAATGTGAATGTCTGCAAAATCATCGTCTTCCTCATTCTTTCCAACACCAACCTGAGTTTCTGTGGGTTCTACTGAAATAAAATAGAAAACACTTCCAATAAACATTTTATTCCTGACCATATTAATGCATATATGGAGCCATCCAATTGCTTGAACATTATTTAGCTGTCAAGCAGAGTCTTCACTGCCTGTGGCAATGTTGGTGTGAAATGAGCAAACACTGAATTTTGAATCTAAGCGTTTGGTCACCATGCGGATACGAGCCCAAACTGTCCGGGTATGGTGCTTGAAAAGGAATGAGTTTGTGTTTTTTTTTTAAATAACGAATGTAAATACTCATTTAATAAATACACTAATTTGTTAAATTTAGAGGCACCCAGAACCAGTGCCAACAATTGCTCAAGTTCTGTGGCCCTACATTAAGCTGTTTGGTCAACTCCATTAATGAGTGTTTATATATGTGAGAAGAAAGCGGAGTACCCAGAGAAAGCCCACGCATGCAAATGGTTAACATTCAATCGCCGTACAGATGGAAAAAATATGGAAATTAACCCACTTGCTGTAATGCTACAATCTGACAAGCCAGGAGATGGTGAACTCGACGCCCAACGGATTTGGGCACTTCACAAACTTGTGTAATCCAAACCCCGCTCACATAGTGCTGGGTTACCAGCATACGCCACCAGTGCCCAGCTAAGCGTGCTACGGCTATTACACAGGCGTGCTTGCGTTGCACTCCGAAGCGAATGTGGTGGAATGTTAAGTGGTGACTGTTGCTCTCTGACCCTTCATCCTTGAGATGGTGCTTTTGAAGTCCCTTTTAAGTGCAGCTGCTCTCTGCAGCAAGTAGCCCCAGGAAAGCATGTGGACCTCATACCCAAGCAAAATATCAGGGTCAAACCTGTACGAGCACAATGAAACAGGTGTAATGTTACACATCTTACAGTTGGCAAGTCGACTGTGAAAAGAGTACTGAAGTACGATGTTCTCCAACTAGGGGACTTCAACATCTAGGTAGGAGGCAGGTATGAGTAGGGGGCATGGACTAGGGCAGCATGGAATAGGACAGGAAAACTACGGTGCAACCAGGTTACACAAGATATGAAGCAGCAAAAGATTCATAATAATTAATTTATACCTTTTTTGCTGCTTCATAGCATGTATCACACAGTTTGAACAGAAGAAGTCACACAAGCTCACATGGAGGTCACCAATGGCAAGACTGAGCCTCATCGATTACAGGAATACCCCGATAAAAGTTACTGCATTATGCATTGTTTCGCATATATGTTGTGGATTAATTAGAAAACATGTAGCCTCATAGGTAAAAATTTTCACATATGTATTCTTTCTAAACATTGCACACACAAAATGTTCGTGCAATTTATAAACGAGGAACACACGTGCTTAAAACGGACTATTGTGTGATGTAATACCATACTGTACACACATTGTGCTTATAAATCAAAATCCCTCCACCAAATGGAAGTGTCTCGCTCTCTTTGGACAGATTTTTTCAATGTTCTGCAATGAAGCCAAAACGTCCAGAGAGGAGCCCAGAAGAGACGTCGCTGTGGCTGCAGCTTCATCCACAGATGAAAAAGCAGGTGATGCTTCCCCTTCGTCTGCATAACTCCGCCACTGCTCATCCAGTAAGCTCTTCAACCATCTCTGGTAAGATTTAGCTAATTATTTAATGTCCATTTGTAATCATATCTATTGTCATACTCTTCATGACATTTAGTCACAGATGTTTTTATCTAGAAATGTCAGCTTGCAACAAACCCCTGATTTTAACAATGTCTTTGGGAAGCTAGACTTCGCTTTAAGCAATTTTGATTTAAATAGATTTCCTACGAACGCAACACGTATGGATAGTGGTGTATTCCTGTACGTTAAACAGGGCACAACAGAGGAAGTATTTTCTGAACACCAGAGATACACAGCTGACTAAATCAGTTCAGACCACCACTTAGTGACTTCTGAAGTAAGAATGAAGGGAGTAAGTGTGCTAAGAAACATGTTACCTATTGGAGTCTAAAGATACAAGCTTTTCTTTTAAGACAAGGTTACCGTAATGGTGTCAGTAAGAAATTGGTCTCCTGCAGTAGGAGCGCAAATCCTGGTATGAAGAGATGGACTTGAAGATGATGAGAACTGTGTAATTGGGCAGTGATGTCCATAATATAGGGAGTTGTGACAAGGAGGTCCAGTGTTGGTTTACTTTCGCAGATCGGGTTTTTTCTTGGCTATGAAAACCACTTTGTAGGTATGTTGAACTCCTTTCGCACCATATGTAGCCAATGGTGCTAATCAGAGGTGTGGGGAAGGACAACAAACTAAACAAAAAAAGCAGTTCTAAAAATGAGTTTTCAAACTAGATTGGAAGAGCGTTCCAGATGGCCGCAGAAGCACATCTGACAGCACGCGATGCGGTAACCATCTTTTTCGATGGTTACCCAAAAGCCGCTGCTGTGAGGATGACCGGCGTTCGAGTGATGGTTTATGCTCCATGACGAGATCAGCAAGGTATTGTGGTTCATTTGTGACAAGCACTTTGTGTGTTATGATTGCAACTTCATAATGTATTCGTTCGGCAACCAGAAGCCAATGCACCTCGGCGAGCAGCATAAGATGAAGTTGCAGTATCTCCATCGCAAGGTGTTGTTGCTACTGGTGTTGTTGCTTCTTTTGCTTTTACACACGCAGCATGCTGGAGTCCCGTTATGGCATAACACCTTTGATTTAGGAGTTTGATCAATGCCCTCAATCAAACGCCCCCGATCGATGCCTTTAATCAACTCCAACACTGTAAACTCTCACTGTGAGGTGCAGGATTAGAACCTGAGCTAATTTCAGATTGAACATTATATCAACATACATATGGAGGCCCAGGACTGGGTCAGATCATCGTCACTGGTGTTGGCCATGAGCAAGAATCGAACTCGGGTTGTCAGGTTCGTAGAGCAGTGCACTAACCGCTGCACTCCCATTCCCCACAATCTACATACACACACGAGTGTACATACAATAACCACCATTCGCCACTAAGTGGCGGTGATGTCATCACAGCGCTTGTGCCAGGCTGTGCACGTTAAGGCCACGGGACAGACCCAGATGCCATGGGTTGCCTGACTGAGATGACTGGCTGATGCACCACCTGTGCCTCCTACTGTGCCAACTTGCTGTGCTTTAGCCACCCGGCGCTCCGCTCGTTATTGTGAGCGTCGCTCCTCTGTCCTCCGCCTCCAACTGCCCAGTAGCGTCCTTCACAAGCCTCCTCCACACAGGCCGATCTTGACACCGCTGGTACGAGTCATCGGCAAGTTCACTCAGCTCCACATCCTCCTGTACCACATCACTCCATCTCTTCTCTAGCCCGTACCATGCCCATTTAACCCCCTCTATCCAGCCGAATAAAAACTGTTTAGGCATGCAGGCTACATGACCCAGCCAATGCAGCCTTGCCTGCCGGAGCTCACCGATGGGACTTTGTCCAGATCTTTCAAGGATTTGTGAGCTCCTCACACAATACAGCCTTGTTAAACCCAGGAAGGATCATCGGCAGGCCAGCCTAAATGTTCCTAACTGGTGAAAATGTTCCATTATGGGGGTCCACGTTTCGCAAATATAGAGAAGGGAGGGCATGACCGTGGCCTATAATACCTGCAGCTTCGTGTGGAGTGACAGATCAGGGAACTTTCAGAGAGCGTTATGCAGCTGATGAAAAAATAATGCTGCTCGGCCAATCTGAAGTGAGACCTCTGCTGTCAAACCGGAGCCAGTCATGAGCAGAGATCTGGACCATAACTATGCAACTTGAATACAAGTTGTTATTTGAGCTCAGGTGTCTGAGACAGATGCTGAGAATTCCGTAACGAGACAGGATCAAGCATGCATAAGTCCGAAGAGAACATGGGAGGTTAGTGTCGTTGATATTATTCAGCAAGAACGGCTGCACTCAACGGGACGCGTTTTGTTGTATATATGCCTTTTCCAAAAACATATATTAAGAGTGATATTTCCAATTTTTTCTGTAATCAATTTTCTTATAAATATGGATTCAGCGAGTTCCAAAAAAAATTGCAGTGACGCATACCTGCGAACTCCTCCCTCGAGACAACAATAGGCCAAGAGGACCCCCCCCTCCTCCCTGCCTCGCCCACACAGGACATCTGGAGGTTAATTACTGCGGAAAGTTGTAATACTGGAATAACTACACAAAGGGGCAATTGAGAGCATCTGTGTCTACAGGCCATGAGATGACCGAAGGAAGGGGAGAGGGGTTGGGCCTTGATGTGACTTAGAAAATGACAATAAATTAGAACAGACAGACACACACGTACACCGGACAAACGGTCACAATTAAAAGGACAGTTGTTCCGTCGTGAGAGGACCAATCACAGGCCGGGGAGCGAAATCAAAGGAATTCCGGTCCTTTGTGAGAAGACGAGCCGAGGCGAAACATACTGGATATAACAAAGAAGCCAAACCACCTAAATCAGTCTTGCAACGGCAAGCTCCAGGGTATGGTCCTCGAAATCAAGTGTTGAGTTCGGCGCTGACAGACAGAGTATCACTGAAAGTTTTATTCTACATTGATCCTTATGTTTTTAGTCACTTGAAGAGTCAAGGACTGCGAGAAGTTGTATTGTACTAAGCTATAACAGTTGTGAGAAGCTAAGAGGTGTGTGAATACATTTTATGAGTTTTAGAGAGTGAGTGAGTGGCAGCGGACGAGCAGCTCACAGTCGGAGCCCTCCTGGGGGAAGGGCGGGGAGTGTCAAGGGTGCTCGCGCGAAGCAAGCTGCTGAGACAAAGAGGAGCGGCGCGGCCACAGGCATTCCGACTGTTAAATGACCCGGGCGCACAGATAATCTGCGGAAGTGCTGACTCGGAAGCCCCGAGCACACTCCAGCAAAGGTCGAGCTTCAGGATCAAGTGTCTAGTGCCAAAGGGGGTGACCCGCTGCCGCCGAGCGGACGAGCTGCGAGCGCTATCTGGCAACGGGACCATCGCGCACATCAACGCAGATGGAGCCGGACCCATCATCCCTGCCAGCACGGGCACCGCCGCCAGCGTGAGCAGCGTGTGGACTCAGCAACCACTCCAGTGGTAGAAAGAGACTGACGGCGCAGCCGAGAGCGTTGTGTTCGACACACACACACGCCGACCCAGCGCCCCCGGCTGGGGACCGGAGGTAAATTCGGTACAAGGAACACTGCACTACAAAGTTCGCCTCTGGACCTCAGAAGGACAGTTAGCAGGAATAGTAAGTGGACAACTCAAACCATACTGCCCGCTATAATTATTGGACCTCGTGGTGACTGCGCTCGAACACACACACAACGCGCATATTGGTACGAATGAGATTGTTCCAAGAAGTTTTTTTTCGAAAAGGGTTGCAATCCCAAGGTGGTGTGTTAAATACTAGCTAAATCTTGACTTAAAGCTTTTGTGACTGCAGACCCAAAGAATATAACTATTAGCTAGTCGTGAAAAGTATTGTTCTGTCCCTTGAATCGCATGAATATAGTCGTTTAGAAGTATTTTAGTCATTCGTTTTCTTTTATCAGGTAATATTACCAATTAACTCATTGATGACACACTAAACATTTATAAGCACCTATGTGACGAATCTACACACTCACATAAATACTATTGTTTTGAGATATGTATTTTAATCACACAACATTGAAACGAATTCAATAATGTCCCATTAGCCAATTGATAAGCATCTGTAAGACAAACCTACACACTCGCACGTACACTATTTTTTCGGGACATTTCTTTAATTGCATAATCTTAGCAATTAATTCACTGATGTCCACTTTTGCCATTGGGCACATGTTTAATTTGCTCGATCCCATATGAATATTGTCATTTTTAAGGACTTTGATATCGTGTATTGTAACGCTACTATGAGGAGTTAGCCTATTGTTCTATTGCTCAGTTTAACAACGTAACCATTGAGGGTTAATTGTACGAATCGATGAGTAGGACATCTACAGGAGTTCTAGATTTGAAGCTTTCGTGACTGCAAGGATTTATACTCTTAGGTTTTTCGGTAAAGTCACGTAGGTAAAAAAAAAAAAT
>CM025659.2:157004-169101 GCA_014621495.2 Entosphenus tridentatus
CGGTAAAGTCACGTAGGTAAAAAAAAAAATATTGTTGCTTTTATTATTTATTTTTTGCCTACGTGACTTTACCGAAAAACCTAAGAGTATGAATCCTTGCAGTCACGAAAGCTTCAAATCTAGAATTAATACCCTCTACGGGGAGGAATTTCACCTATCTGTAAGAGTTTTTAACAGACAACGAGACAAGAAGTCACAGCTTCTCGAGACGCTGGCCTTCCTCAAGAGATGCCGTGATAACAAGGTAATACCCATCGCTTTCACACTCACATCTGCTGCTGTGTCCTCACCGAATTATAAACAGATTCTGTTTAAAGCTAGCCTATCACTAATCTCGGAGAGAATAGGGTTACTCCGATTTGAACTCGAAATTTTAGACAAGACTCTCTTACAAACACATTTAATGTTAACACAAAAAATGTCCCCTTCTGATTGAAACCACGTTGATAACATGACTGCTGCTTCTGCTGACTCGCTGTCAGCCAAATGCAAAGCTAACCTGATCTCTAAATTCAACCTCCTATCAAAGAAGAAACCAGAGCCACACATCACAAAACTGGATGTCAACAAGACCGTTATTAATCAGAGTAACATCCCAATTTCTGACAATCTGAAAACGGTACTGGCCAAAGGACTAAATTTCGCTGTCACCCCTAAACATATACCAGTAGAGGATGCGATTTCTCAGGTTGAAGTAGCCCTCAGAGGCATAGGACACATCCATGCGGATGTAGCAAGAGCTGAAATAGCCACTATCCTTAAGAACGCTAAGAAACCCACTAGCAACATTAGCAAAAACGAACACTCTGAACTCGCGAACCTAAAAAAGAGAGATGATATAGTCATCCTCTCGGCCGTCAAGGGCAATGCTACGGTCATCATGGATAAAGGCTCATACAACCACAAAATCCTGGATCTACTCAATGATGGGAGTTACTCCAAAATTAAAAGCGATCCTACTAACAGCCTAACGACAAAAAACAACAAGATCATCACGAGTTCGACTTCCCTAATCGAACCAACCAAACGTCTCTCCCTAAAACCCTCAGCTGCTAGACCTCCCAGATTCTATGGTCTTCCCAAGATCCATAAAGAAGGCATCCCACTACGGCCCATCGTGTCCACGATCAACTCTCCTACCTAGAAACTAGCCCGTTTTCTATCGGATACTCTGCTTCCCTTCACTGGCAAGACCTCTTCAGCAGTACTTAACTCAACCCAATTGGTCTCTATGGTCAAGGACATGACACTATCTCCTGACGATATCCTCGTCAGTTTTGATGTGGTATCTCTGTTTACCAAAGTCCCAGTACCTGACACCCTAACAATAATTGAAGACTTGGTCCAACATGGATTGAATTCGGATGTACCTGCGCTGGTTAGGCATTGCCTCACCAACACTTATTTTACCTGGAATGGCACCTTCTACAAACAGAATGAGGGTACCCCTATGGGCTCCCCCTTGTCACCAGTGATAGCCAATGTGTTCATGGAAAAGTTTGAATCAGACGCCATCCAGACGTCCACCCTGCGTCCTTCCCTGTGGAAGAGGTATGTGGATGACACTTTCGTCATTTGGCCACATGGCCTCCCAGCATTGAACCACTTCCTGGACCACATAAATTCGAGACATCCATCCATCAGATTCACCATGGAAGTGGAGAAAGATGGCAAACTACCATTCTTAGATATTCTGTTTGAGAGGAGACCTGATGGATCCTTGGGACATTCTGTCTACAGGAAAGCCACCCAAACAGATTCCTACTTGAAACCTGATTCCCACCACCACCTGTCTCAAAAGAATTCTCTCATCAAAACACTATACCACAGAGCTCAGGGCATTTCTGACCAACACCACCTGGCCAGTGAATTAAGACATGTACATCGGGCCCTCAGGATGAACGAAAACTCTGACCGCACCATCCGCCAAGCTGTTTCTCCCACCATACAGAAACAGCCACTTGAAACTCCGATCAAAACTATCACGTTGCCATACATAGCAGGCGTGACCAAAAAGATCTCCAAAATTCTAAACAAACATAAGATCCAAGTCTGATTCAGTACAGTACGTAAAATCCGTGATCTAATTCCATCTGTGAAGGATGTCATTCCTGACTTGCAATACCCTGGAGTCTATAAACTGAGTTGCAGCTGTGGTGATTGTTACATTGGGGAAACTAAACATCATATCTCTGATCGTGTCCACGAGCACAAGTCAGATCTGAAACGCGGCAAAATTGAGTCTTCCACCGTTGCCGATCATTGCTACAAAGCTGTGGGTTCCCATGAGATTGTCTTTTCCGAGACCAAGGTGCTCTGCAAACCTTCTGGCTACCATCAAAGATTTGTACACGAAGCCATCCAGATATACAAACACAGACATAACTTCAACCATGATGATGGATACAAACTGAGTAATCATTGGAAAGATGTTATTATCCATGCAAAAAAGATTTAACTACACATATTTGGACCATCTTATTTGACAGGTACTATTCTACTTTACCGAGTGTTGACATCCCCAGCGTTTAACAGCAATCTCCTCTCATTTTTTGTATTTGGATTGTCAACCAACAACTCTCCTCTCCTTTTTTGTATTTGGATTGTCAACCAACATCGGGTAAAATATCAACATGTGCACCTATTGTTCTCTTTTAGCCCCGCCCACCCCCCCCCCCAACACGTTCCACTCATTGGCTTCCACATTCAGATAACCCCGTCCCTCCCCCCTTAAACTTATATTTAAGAGCTTGACTATTGGAATTTTGCCTCACTTGAGACAGTAAATCTAGCTATGACGGTCCCACCTGATGACGGAGACTTGTGTTGCCTCCGAAACGTCGTGATTTATTATTTTATTTCTATTATTATTTCTATTATTTATTATTATTATTTTATTATTATTAATTTTTTACCCACGTGACTTTACCGAAAAACCTAAGAGTATCTAGAGGAGTACTGTGGTGGCAATTCCAATCAAAAGTGTGTTCGCATATCAAAGTGTTTTTAGATATTAAAGTGGTTCCTTCCGAAGTTCATGCATAATTATCTTAATTATAAGAACTGTATCCTGAGACCAGACATAATTACACTAAAACATAATCAGTAAATGTTTGTATTATCACGATTGGTAATATACCCCTAGACAGTGAAGCCGAGACTAATTTGAATAATTACATATTTTTGCATAAATTCATGAATTTTTTTTTTTATAAAAAAAATTGAAAAAAAATTTCACAACACAATATATAAAACAGTTTGAATGATGGGGGGAGGGCTGCTTGCCGAGTCAGACATTGGGAGTGGGCTCCACGAGCCTGGTGACCAAGGGAAGACCTAAGAGCAAGATGGTAGGGCAACTGCCATGGTAGAGCTTGGAGGTTGCTGCGTGCTGACTGTGCAGCAAGGGAGAAAGCACTGCGGGGTGGTAATGGCATCAACGGCTTTGGTCATGATGAAGTATGTATGTATGTTGAACTTCTTTTGCACCGTATGTAGCCAACCATGCTAATCGGAGTAGCTCAGTCTTGATCTTTTATCTTCACTTTAACATATTTACACAACATGCATCTGTATCACACGAACTGAATATAATTTTAGAAGTAGGGCCAAGACAATAAAGCGTGTTTCAGTTCACTTGAAAAGATTCAACTGAAATGTGAAAATGCCAAATGTCAAACATTGTTTACTTTTGTGTCAACAGAAACATATATTCAGGACAAAATACCCCCAAACATATAAACTCAGTGTTGCAACTGTAACCTAAAGAACGTGTATTTGTGTATTGTGTGTATTGTACAGGCAACAATATTAACCTGTGACTGACCTATGTACAATTTGTTCCAGTTCATGGAAGAGTTGATCCTCCTTCGAGACGTGAATTACATCAAGGCCAGAAACCTCTGACCTTGCTGGTAGACCAGCATCTTTAGAACCTAGAAAATACACATGGATGTCAATGATACATTTACATTCAAATCCCGTAGAGTGAGACACTCAGACTAATTGGGGGTGGGGGGCACAGAGGGTGTTTGACCTTATGTTTAACTGTAGTGATATTGTGATCTTACACTCTCACTGTACCATGGGGCCTTTGTAATTTCATATTTGTTTTGATGCAGTTGCTTTTAATGTTAAAATACTAGTTTCGGCTGGTTCCAACCGGACCTGGCGCATGTCTTCCAATCACTTCAGCCCAGGTGCCAGCATGATGACCTACTCGGACATTAAATTAACCAAACACGTTGAATCTATCCCGAGGGGCCACTTTAGCTAGCTCCTATGACAGGGGTCATAGAAGGCATCTGACTCATCGACCTTGCCTGCATCCCACCACTGATATTCACCTTCGATGGGGGCATTAGCAACCACCACCATTCCTCACCTCCAGTTGATGGTGTTGTATATATTAGGTCTTGAAAAATGAAAAAAAAATTTAATGAAAAAAAAGTGTAATTATACAATTTATGGTATTTAATGTACTTATGTAAATGTATGCATTTGTGCTAATTAGGCTCCGCTTCGTTGCCTAGGGGTATTACCAATTGTGATAATAAAATGAAGGTGTAATTGTATGAAGTTATGCAAGTGTATGTAATTATGCTAATTCGGCTCGGCTTCGTTATCTAGGGGTGTATTACCAATCGTGATAATACAATTGTAGAGGTGTTACGGGAGGGCGAACAAACACACCAGGGGTGGTTATGCCCGCACACGGAAGGATGCTTACATCCACGTCCGCACCGTTCAGCCTGGGGGGCTGAAACAGCGCTGTGATCCCCCACGGCCCCACCCCTCGAGGGGGGAGTTGCTATATAAGGCGGTGAGCCGGTGGGCTCGGGGTTAAGTGTTTAGCTTAAACCAGTGAAGAAGGAAGACCGGCTCGATAGGCCCTGGGACTCCCCTGGATCGCTGTCCTTCTAAGGACCGACCAGGGCAAGCCAGTGGCGTGGCCCCGAGAGCCCAGAGCCGATGCTCTTGTAAGAACCGGCCTGGGGACTCAGGGTGCCGTGATCCCAGCTTGGCCAGAGCGGGATCAGCTAGCCTCCCCTAGCTCTGGAGTGGAGGACCTGGGAGTAGGCTAGCCGGGATAGAGATCGTGGGATCTCCCTGTTAGACGGGTGAAGGAGCCGATACCCCTTCGAGTGCTGTATACCTTGGCCTGTATAGAGTGGAACGGTTAATAAATAAGTGTGCCTCCGACTACATCGTCCAAGTCTCTTTGAACCTACTGCACAATTGTAGTGTCTTCAAACATTACTCACACCCTCCCTGCATGTGATTTATTGCTAACATGTGCTGTGTTAGCTGCTGGAAGACAAAGGCGGTTGGTGAAGCTCTGATCCTATGGAATACATATTATCTTGGTCATGTGAGATTGACCTATTTCGCCTTGTATCTCTTCTGAATGACCCTATGGTCTAACACTTATATTATTATTTGGTTTATGTTTAACCAAGATTTGTGATATACCATAGTTGTTACCACAGGTATTCCGAGAGTTTTATTAACCTTTGTCCCCCGTCTGTATCACCATGGATCCGTGCTTCTTATTCAAGTTATATTTTGATATCCTGAGTTTGACGATATAGCTAAACTTCGAACTTTTACCGTTGTATTAAAACAAAAACGCCAGTTGTAATGTCTGACAGCCCCTGCTGCTCTCGCCGTCCGGGGAGATCCGTGACCCCTGCTGTTTGTGTGTGTTTTATGGCGGCCTTTGAAGCCCGGTGGAGATAACCCAGTCTCATTAGCCCCCCCCCCCCTGTTCCTGGGTTTTTATTACATTTTATGGCTTCTCCCTCCAGCTGCCTTTTTGTGTGGCAAGGCAAGAGGCAGCGGGGTGTGAGGGGTGAGGGGTGACCCCCCTCCACATGCCCGAGCTCTACATCCAGATTAAACTTTTAAAAAATAGGCATAATCATTCTTAATATACATTTTTGGAAAACGGCATATATACAACAATGGGGAGGCAAGCCCACAGTGAAATGGGGCTCACAGCTTCCTACACCTCACCGCCATGCTCCCACACCCCTTTCAGTCTTTTGTTCAGAAGAGCCACTCCCTGTTGTTTGGCAGTCTCCCACCACGAGCAGAGGAAAATCCACCCCCTCATGGTGACTGGAGCCAGAACCAGTTCACCGGACCTCCTGAATGCTGTAGAGATTCAGGTTGTACCGGTCCAGCTCCCGACAGAGAAAAGTGGCAAGCTCTCCTCCGCAGTGAGCATTGTAACATTCCACGTGGTCACTCGCAGCGTTTTTTTTGCCATTTCTGGAGGAACCCCGAGGTTCAGACTCCTGGTTCTGCCAAATGGGTTTGGGCCAGGATAATTCATAGACACCTGTCCCCCCAGGGACTCCAGCACAATCTTAGTTACATTTTTAAGTCATGGTTTAGTGGTAAATGAATGGAAGGTGGAACGGTTATGTTGTATATATAGGCCTTTTTCCAAAATTTATATTAAGAATAATTCTGCCAATTTTTTTTTTATCAATCACGGTGTCGATTGGGGCAAAAGCAGGTGATGCGAACCCCCCTCCCCTCACACAGCAGCTGCCCTTCACACTCGGGGCCAGGCAGCTGGAGATAAGCCGTAAAAGGTAATAAAAAAAACAAAAGAGAAGGGGGGGGTTGCTAATGAGATTCTGGGGAATCTCTACATGGCTTCAAAGGCCCCCTCAAAAGAGTACAGACAGCAGGCGCCACGATTACAAAACAGGCAAAAAAAATTTTGGGTTCTTTTAACACAACAGTAAAAGTCCAAAACTTAGCGACAAGAATAAGTGGACATCATAGACTGCCAACACACTCACTCCGATTAAAAACCAGACTACAATCTACATTAGTGGGTTATACTGGTAGGAACGAAGTGAACCAGCCTACAATAGATTATATCGTCCGTCCGTCCGTCCGTCCGTGTAGCAACATCGCCTCCTACTGCAAACACTTGGCATGACCCTACAAAAACCTTTAGGCTCAGTGACGCTTTCCAGGCTAAACAAGTGTAACATTCCCTTATAATTCCCTGAGATAATTAAAACTTTTAAATTAAAAATTAACTCGCAGCGGCCTAAAGCCTACAGCTAGGCCTAAAGCCTAGAACTAGGCCTCTAACTCTCCCTTCGTATCGTACCCCCGCGTGTGTGAAAGGGAGTTAATGTTTAACAATGTTACATTCCCTCATGTTTTTAAATAGAAACATTTAAATTTTAAGCTTTTACATAAATAATTAAAACATTTAAATTAAAAATTAACTGACAGCGGCCTAAAGCCTACAGCTAGGCCTAAAGCCTAGAACTAGGCCTCTAACTCTCCCTTCGTATCGTACCCCACGTGTGTGAAAGGGAGTTAATGTTTAACAATGTTACATTCCCTCATGTTTTTAAATAAAAACATTTACATTTTAAGCTTTTACATTAAAATACACTCCCTACCCCCCCGTCGTCAGCGGGTCTCCAGCCTAGAGCCAAGCCTGGGAATCTCTCCCCCGCTAGGGGTGTATTGGGCGGGGCTACAGCGGTAGGGGGCGGGGCTACGCCGGGCTGGGCGGGGCTACCGCGGCAGGGGTAGTAACAATCTGCATATCGTGCAGATTGTTACTACTCACTGTGTCTGCTCCAAGCTGCACTCATGTAGGTACATACTTGTGCAATACTAGTATTTTTTCCACAACGGTTACTACTACTTTATTGTTTCCTATGTTCCACTACGTCTACGTTTCCATCCACTTATTGGCGCCCATTTTTTGCCATTTCATTTTATTATAGCCATTCATTTGTTCGTTCCTACCAGCCCACCCCACAGGGACCTGTTTATTTCTCATATTATTTAAATACTAATGTTATTCACCTTATTTTTATTATTATTCTTCTATCTACGCGACTTTAACGAAAGAACCAATGAATGAGTTCTGGATAAACATAAAACAAATAATAATTATGAAGTATTAGACCGAGGGTCATCCAGAAGAATAAAAAAGGTGAAATAGGTCAATCACACAGAACCAAGATAAAATGTATCCCATAGAGAGAGGGCATCTCCCCTTAAAAAGAAAAATCAAACACCATGAAGGAATTCCAAACCACAATGGAAGTACTGTAAACACTGCCACAGACATACCTTGAGTCACTTACAGAATCAGAACAGAAGTGGTAGGTATCAAGCTATAAGAGGTAAAATAATCTTTTTCAAAACGGTACAAGAGAAACGACTTAAAAGGCCAGCGCCCCTCTCTGTGAGAGAGAAGAAAATGTAACATCCCACCGCGAGGGAAGAGGGGGGGGCAATGCGACCAGACAGGGGGAATCCCTCCCTCCAGAGAAATGATTAAAAAGTTGAAAAACTAGGAAAACACAAAAGGGCAATTTGGAGCATCTGTTTTCCACGGATGAAAAGGTGGCTTGAGGAGATGGGCAGGAACCAGGCCAGGGTGAGACTTAATAAATTGCTTAATAAATCAGGACATACACATACACACGTACCCCGGATGAACAACTGCCCCCACAGCAAAGAGCGAAATCAAAGAGATTCCGGTCCTTTGTGAGAAGGCAAGCCGAGGGGAGAGAATTTCAGATAAAAACAGAGGCACGACCCATACATTGCTACTACTGCAAGTGACAGAAGACTACGACAAGCGACAGAGAGTACTGCGACAGGCAGACTCCGGGGCATGGCCTCGAGATTAACAATGGGTGTTGTGTCTCGCAGAGAAGAGAGGCGAGGTGATGCTCGGTGCTGAGTTCGGCATGGACCGACAGAGTATCGCTGAAAGTTTTATTCTACATTTATCCTGACGTTGAGTCGCTTGCAGAGTCAAGGATTGCGATAAATTGTATTGTACTAAGCTCTCACAGTTGTGGAAGAGGTGTGCGAATACAATTTACAAGTTTTGAGAGTGAGTGCCAGCTCCCACGAGCAGCTGCAGCCCGAGAGAAAGAGTGACGAGCAATGTCTGCAATAAACTTCGAGAAAGGGCAGAAAGCGCCAAGCATCGACCAAGCGAGCAGTACTGCAAGCGGCAAGCTCGGGGGTGGGACTCTGCAATCGACCAAGGATGGTGAGGCTTGCCGAGTAGCGATATGTCACCGAGTACGAGTTCGGCGCTGACAGAAGAAGTATCGCTCAAAGTTATTCTACACTGAGTGCCAGCTCCCACCCAGCAGCGGCACGATCAAGGAGAGAGATAGAGTGACGAGCAATGACGAGCAATCAACCGGGAGAAAGGGCGGAAAGCACCAAGCATCGACCAAGCCAGCATCGCAGAGAACCAGCTGCACGCGCCATCGGGCATCGCCAGAGAGCTCGGAGCCAGAGAGAGAGCGCAGCAGCGCCACCAGCACCACCGAGCAAGGGTGTGAGCTGCCAGCGGACAAGCGGCGAGCGCTATCGTGCACCTTCAAAGACAAGCGTCGTGCCGACTCAGCTCATCCAGCAGGGGAAAGAGCCTGACCAACCGCCCGTGAGGAAGAGGAGAGCGCCGGCGAGGGCACCGTGGGTTCGATCCTCACACACCGACCAGCACTAGCTGGGAACCAAGACAAGAGTGAGGAACGGCGACCAGCGGACGAGCTGCGGGCGCTATCTGACAACGGAATTATCACGCACCGCCGACGGTGAGCGTTGTGCCGACTCTTCATCCAGCAGTGGACAGCTGCTGCCGAGCGAGAGAGAGCGAGGAAGTTGTTTGTGTAATAAGAGCCATGTCCGGCTCACGTGGTGATCAGCTCTGCCGGTCCCGCTTTATAGCCAATGAGGGGAGAGCCTGGGAGCATGGCCTCGGCGTGATCACGGCATGTTAGCTAGGGTGATTGGCTCTGCCGGTCTTGGCCTCAGCTAATGGGAAGCCGGGTCAGAGGCGTGGTCCCGGGAGTTGACGGGGGGTAATCTGGAATGTTCGACGCTGGCTATTCAGGATTGGCTTAAGGGTACCACGTGACCCAGGCGTTAAAGAGGGGAGAGACGGGAGACTCGGGAGCAGACCTGGGACGAAGAGAGCAAGGGGCCACGTGCGTGTGGGGCTCCGGGTGTCACGTGGGCGGTGTGTCTCCGCTGGCTGTCTGCCTGCTTCCCGTTGCCTGCCAGCAACGGGGAGTGTTTGTGAACTGTGGAAGTGAAAATAAAGGACCGATTCGGAAAGCCGTCTCAAGGAGGTTTATTACATTTGTATGCCCCTCCCCCACACTCACAACGCATCGCCCGGCGTCTGCTTAACGCAAAGAATCGATCGAGGAGACAAAACCACCAACACACACATATCGGGACTAATAATAAGAAGACCAATGATAAGAGTACGTCAACTATTAGCTGATAATGAAGAACATTGCTGCCCATTGAGTTACGTGGATACGGTCGTTTAGAAGTATTTTAGTCGTTATTTTGTTAATTGTAACTGTACCAATGAATTTATTGACATAACTAAACGTTTAGAAACCTACGTTACGAATCCACACTCACAGGGAGACTATTGTGTTGAAATCTTTCTTTTGATCACAGAATCTTGCCCGCGAATTTATTGAAGCCTTAGCCAATTGATAAGCATTTGCTGAAGCAGGCACACTGCCGCACACCATTGTTCCAAGACATTTCGACGATTATATAATCTTACCAATGAATTCATTGAGGTCTACCTTTGCCTTCAGGACATGTTTCTTTATTGCCGTTTGTATGAATATCATTATTAAGGACTTTTTCCTATCGCCGTATATGCTCGCGTTACTCCGACGAAATAAATGATTGTTCTGTTACCTAGTTTAACAAACGTAATCATTGAGGGTTAAATGTACGGATCAATGAGGAGAACATCTCCAGGAGTACTGTGTTGACAATTCCAAGCATAAGAGTTTGCATAGTAAAGTGTTAAGTTTTTGGTTAGAAATTAAAATTGTTTAACACAGAAGTGTCTGAGTGGTGCCTTCCTAAATTCATGCATATTAATCTTAATTATGAGAACTGTATCCTGCGGTGAGATTTGAATTTGGAGACCTGACATAAAAACACTAAGACATAATCAGTAAACGTTAAAGCGAAAATAATTGTATTATCCTGCTTGATAATACAACCCTAAACAACGAGGCAGCGCCTAATTATCATAACTACAGGCATTATCATAACTGCATACATTTGCATAACTTAATGCAATAACACCTCCCTAATTATCATAACTTATGTACATAATTATACAAATTAGCATATTTTTGGATATTTACCCATTTCTCCATTTTCATTTTTTTATTACATTTTCAAGACCAGACATATACAACAGTTACCAGCCCCTCACAACCATCCAGAGCCCCCATTGGCTGCTGTGGTGGCTACGAGCACCATGAGAACAACCAATTGGAATTAGCCTTCCCTCCATGGCACATCCACCACAATGTTACGGTCCGGCACCGAAGAGGTAGGGGTTATTTTTGCCACACACACGCACACACACACTTTTACACACACGTGCATGTGCGTGCACACACACACAAACACTCACTTCCAGCACGAGGCTGACTCATTACATCTTGCGGAGGATCGCTCCGTTGAACAAAATAGTTCCGTGGTTCAGTTTTCTCGTGCGAGTTCGCGTTTTAATTCAATGTTTAAAAATGTATATGTCATGGAAGCTGGTTTGTAAATGCAGGTATTCGTAAGTCTGGTGTTTATAAGTTGAGGATTGCCTGAATGTTGAACTTATTTTGCACCATAGTCAACCATGCTCATCAGAGGTGCAGGGTAAGGACAACAAACTAAACACAAAAAGTTCAACAACAAAAAATAGTTTTCTATTTAGACAAAGAAAGCCCTGTTCCACGGTGGGGACTATGATCGTCTGATCTGTAATGAGGTGGAACTACCTGACTGACAGCATCAAAACTACCACATGTTTGTGATTTCATGGGTGTTGAACACGAGATCAAGCAAAGGCCATCAGGGTGTTGTAGATGTAACGTAGTAATCCAGCAGAAGACGAGTGAAGGGGCAGCACTTCTCTTTATTGTTTTCTTCACGTAACGCTGACACCATACAGCCTACACAAGGCTGTATACACCGTCACTATCCTAAGCCTACACCGGCTATACTGTTCTGAGCCTACACCGGCTATACTGTT
>CM025659.2:197927-220747 GCA_014621495.2 Entosphenus tridentatus
AAAAAACGAGCCAGTTTGTATGTGGGAGAGTTGATAGTAGAGACAATGGGACGAAGAGGTGTATCTTCTTTATGTATCTTTGGTAGGCCGTATAATCTTGGTGGCCTGGCTGCAGAAGGTTTCAACGAGAACTGTTTGGTCTGATCAATTAATTAGAATAGTATCATCCGCGTATGAGTGGTGCTTAACACCGAAGCTTGCGATGAGCCGGCCGATCGGGGAAGTGTTGGCTGTGAAGAGCAGGGGACCTAGGACGGAGCCCTGGGGAACCCCGCATAATGCTTTTGTTTCAGGCAATGTGGACGTGCTCACCCTGACTGAAGATTGCCGGTCAGAAAGGTACGAAACTATCCACTTGAGTGCTGAGCCACATATACCCAAGTCGGATTTCAGGAGGGAAGTAAGGAGTGGTTGATGGTGTCGAAGGCTGACGAAATGTCCAGACTTACAAGTGCAACAATGGAGCCGGAATCAATGATCATTAAAATGTCATCGAGCACTCTAGTGAGTGCTGTTTCTGTGGAGTAGTTTTGACGGTAAGCTGACTGGAAGCAGCAGTAGTTTGCGGAGGAGGTGATGTGTGGTTTTAGCTGGGCGAGGGCTAGTCGTTCAAGGAGTTTAGAGAGGTTCAAGAGATTAGTGATGGGACGATAACTAGATGGGTCATCAGGGTCGAGACTTGGTTTCTTTAACAAGGGAGAAACCAGGCCAGATTTGAGGTTGGACGGAAAACACCCCATAGAGAATGAGGCATTTGCGATGTTCCTGATCATGATGGCGAGTTCTGGAGCACATTGCTTGAACAAGGAACCTGGGAGCACGTTTAGTGGAGATGACTTCAATTGAAGTGATTCTATTAGAGAGAAAACGTCTTTTGTAGACACCGGCTTTAGCGTAGTAAGAAAGGTGTCTGGGTGAATGCTTACAATTTCAGGTAACTTGAGCGGGGTACAATGGTACGATGTGTGGGTAGACGTGCAAGAGTTTGCGATGGTGATCAGCTTGTTGGTGAAGTAAGTATTAAAAGAGGTGGCAAGTTTCAGTGAGGCCAGGGAATCGCCAAGGTGAGGTACCATGGTGCTACCAGGATGTAGAAGATCTTTGAGGGTTTTCCATAGAATGCGCGATTTTCCGGTTGCTATTTTGATGCGTTCTTCAATGTAGGAGGAACGTGAGACCAGGATAAGTTTGTTAGTTTTCCTGCAGGCAACTCTGTAGGCAAGTCGATCAGCAGGTAGACCACTGCGGGATGCGATACTTTCAAGGCGCCTCCTGGTTCACTTAGCAATGATGGCGTCTTTTGAAAGCCAGTGAGTGTCGGGGGAAGACTGTCTAGCGGTTCGTAATTTTAATGGAGCCAGTTTGTCCAGCGCCGCCCTCATGTCAGCTTCTAGTTGGAGAGCGCAGACGGTTGGATCCGATGATGGGGATAACGTTGAAGGCGAATTTGCAAGGAGGTGGTGTAAAGCAGAAAACTCGATACCCTTGAAATTACGCGAGTTGCAGGTGAATTTGATGGTGATTGGCTTGGGAATTTGGAGGAAAAAAAGTATGAGGTGGTGGTCGGAGTAACCAGTTTGGAAAACTCCCAGTGCAGTGATGCGTCAATGCTGGTCAGGTTCCAGAAGCAGGTCGAGCATGCTCTCAACATTTGTTGAGGAAGCTCTGGTGGGGCCTGAGTTAGTAATGACCAGGTTATGGCAGGCCAAGGTTGACTCAAGGTGACTATCGATGGAGGCTGGGGTATTGCCAGGGCAATTAAAGTCACCTGTAAGCACGAGCCTGTGAGATGGGTTAGGAATCAGGTAAAGGAATTCCGAAAGCTCGTTTAAGAAGGTATTGATGCTGCCATCTGGAGGGCGATAAATGGAAATGATGGAAAAGCACTCGTTGTTAGTAGTGAGGGATACGGACTGGACCTCGAAGGTGGCAGGAGCTCGATAATTTTAAAGTGTGCATTGTAAACAGCCGCTAAGCCACCACCCCGCTGGTTAGTTGCGCGAGGTTTATTAAGAACCTTGTATCCCGGGGGCACAACTTCCAGAGAGATGGCTGGCGAGGAGTCTGCAGGAATTACTCTTTGGTTCTTTCGATAAAGTCACGTAGAAAGAAAATAAATTAAATAATAGAATACGATGTTTCGATTGCAACACAAACAACCATAATCAGGTATGAATGAATGAAAAAAACCATAGTAAACCCAGAAATACAATGCAATATAACCAGAGAGTCGGCCGACACAACAGTCAATACCCCACCTGCTTGATTATGTTCTTCCAAAGATTGCTAAATTTGAGAGGACAAAACACAGACACGGAGACACAAAGAGAGAGACACACAAAGACACAGGAGATGCGTCACCTTCCAATCAGGGGTTTGCGGGCGACGGTTGGCCACGGCGCCCCGCACAAGTGACGGCCCTGTCACGCCGTATTGTCGCAGCGGCGGCGGGTTCGTCCGCGGTTGTGGGGACTGTCGAGGGTGTTGAGGTGTGAGTCCTTGTTCACACCGGTGCATAGGCGACCACCTGCGGCGGCGGCTTGCCGCCAAAATCGCGTGCCATTTCACCCGTTTCGATATCCTGCTTCGCCGCGAACGGTCAGTCTTTAGGAATTGTCGGTCAGATTTCGGCTACAATTGGCGTTGGTGACATTCTGTTTACAAATTCGGTACTCATTTCTAAATCTTTAGCTGTATCCTGTCTGTTAGGGACTGACTTTCTAGCTAAAATGCCGCACAAAATCCTAGTGGATCAGGGCTGCATTGAGTTACCATCGGGCCGCCGAATGGCATTTTTATCATCACCGACTCTGTTTCGCACAGCGAATGTTTTGGTCCCTGCGATGGCAAAGCAAACGGTGAAAATTCCCCCCGGTGCGCAGATGCTGGTTCCCTTGCATCTGAGGAAGCATCTCGATCACCACACGGTTCCACATGGTGGTTCCCTCCACCAAGGTGGTTCGTGCCCAAAATTTAGTCTGCGCGCAGACATTGGTAGCAAGCGATCGACAACCTTCCATCCAAGTTTTGAACATCGGTCCGGACGTAGCGGTGATTCAAGAGGGCTCATGCATCGGCTGCATGTTGAGAGGAAATATACGGTGGGAACATGGGTGTTGCAGCGGCTGTGGGGCAGGGTGAGGACGGTGACGAGGCATGGTTAGACACGCTCTGCTCCGAAAGCAAAGATTTGTCAACGGCACAGAGGCTCAATCTGCATGCGCTCTTAACGGAATTCTCCGATGTCTTTAGCGGATCCAAATTCGATATTGGCTGCACGCCTCTATTGCACCACCACATTAATACGGGAGATTCCGCCCCTATTCATCAAAACCCTTATCGCCTAAGTCCCAAGGAGAAGGACCATGTCCGCCACGCGGTTGACAAGACGTTGAATGCCGACATTATCTCTCTTTCCAGGACGGCAGTTTGAGGTTCTGTGTGAATTTCTGCAAACTCAACAAAGTCTCCGTGGCAGATGCATATCCGCTCCCGCGGATGGACGACTCGTTGGACGCTTTGTCGGGGGCGCGGTTCTTCTCCACGGTTGATTTACCATTGGGATTTTGGTAGCTGCCTTTAGATGACAGCTCTAGGCCAAAGACTGCATTCCGCACGCCCCAGGGCCTTTTTGAGTTAAACCGGCTTCCGATGGGACTTCACTCAGCCCCGGCCACATTCCAATGGCCGATGGAACTGGTGTTAGCAGGCCGACAATGAGACGCCTGCTTGATTTACCTTGAAGACGTCATCGTATTCGGACGTACGTTCGAGGAGCACCTACAGAGGTTGCGGGCTGTTTTCCTCAAAATGCGGCCTGTTAAATTGAAGTTTAAGCCGCAGAAGTGCCACCTGTTGCAGAGATCGGTCAAGTACCTAGGCCACATCGGCGAATCCGGGATATTAACGAACCCTGACAAAACTGCGTGCGTGCGCACGTGGCCAACCCCCAAGTCGCCGGGTGAAGTACGTAGTTTTGGTTTTGTTGGGTTCGCCTCTTATTATTGACGTTTCATCCCCGAGTTAGCCATGATTGCAAAACCGCTCCACGTCCTCATGGCCAAGGGTCAGACATTTAGTGGGGGTAGGAGGAGGCTGCGTTTACCGCGCTGCGTGTTGAGCAGCCATCTGGCCAGCTGTCCCATTGGCTTGAGGTCCTTTAGGACTATGCATTTGTAGTTTCTTATAAAAAAGGCGTCCGCCACACAAATGCTGACGCATTGTCACATTTACCACCCGGTGACAAGTGCGCGTGCATTTCGGCCTTGGGAGGGTGCAGGCCCGCCGATTCAGCTCTGCCCCGTACGGATGTCGCTGCAGCCTATGTCGCGCACATGGACGCTGCAGACTTGCGTGACCACACGCTCGGTCTCACCAACACCGAGTGGGGGCGACTCCAGGTGGAGGACGCCTCCTTGCTCACCTTTAGGCGCCATGTTTGTGACTCCGTGGAGGGCGAGAGCCGACGAGTGTTATCCACAGTGATCCTGCGAGGGGGCCTCCTGATGTGATGGGGTGCAGAATTACAAAAATACGTGGTCGTTCCCACCATCCTGTGGGGCAAGTTGATTTGGGCAACGCATGAACGCGTTATGCATTTGGGGGTAAAAAATACCCTATCCACCCTTCGCCTCAACATTTTCTGGCCCGGCATGCCTGCTGACATTCAGAATGTGCTGCGAGGGTGCGCTGCACGTGCCCGTCGAAAACCTCCACAAAAATTGGCGTGCCCCCCTCTCTCCAATCGATTTGTGCATCCCGTGTGAATGAGCTCGTTGTGCTTTGATATGCTCGGTCCCTTCCCCACCACCCCGCAGGGAAACAAGTATTTCCTGGTGGGTGTAGAGTACCTTTCTCGGTGGCCAATGACCTCGCCGGTGCCGGACCAGTCGGCTGCGACGATCACGGATGCCTTTCTCCACGGGTACGTTTTGGATAAGGGAGCCCCGGAACACCTTCTCACGGATCATCTAAGCTGCTCAAGGAGGTGTGTGACCTGTTGGGCACCAACAAGATCTGCACCTTGCCCTATCACCCGCAGACTGACAGCATGGTGGAGCGCCTACATAGGACCCTAGCATACATGCTATGTCAGCAGGTCAATGAAGAACAAATGGACTGGGACCTGCATGTTCCGGGTGTTCTTGTCACTTATAGATTGGCCCCTCATGCATCCACCGGCTACTCACCATTTTTTCTCATGTACGGGAGAAAACAAGATCTGCCTATTGATGTCCAGCTGAATCCGGGTCTGGCTCGTAAGAAAATGCCCGACCGTATACGCTAGCCTCCAGTGCTTGTCGGCGGCGAGGGAGGCCTGCCGAGTTAATTCGGCTTTAAAACAAGCTGCTAATGAGCGGCGGGTGGAGAACAGGGAATCTGGGACCAAATAAGCAGTAGGGGATAGGGCATGGCTTCACTGCCCCCAGGTCCCTGTGGGGACGTCCCCTAAGCTATAATAACCTTGGCGGGGCACCGTGGAAATCGTTCAGGTAAAGAGCCTGCAAAGTGTCCGCATCCAATTCGGTCGCAGGCGCTGGTTCGTGCATGCATGGCGTCTTAAACCTCTTTTGTCCGCCTGATGGTGCTCCTTCATCTCCAATCCGTGGGGGCTGTGTCAGGTGCACCCGACGAGCTAGGATGCACATCCGCAGATACGATGCCTCAGGGGTGCTCTGCCTCTTTCCCCACAAGGCCCGAGCACCTGAGGTCTGCTACGCAGCCTTCTACGCAGCCGGTTTCGGCTCAAATTGGGGAAGGACATCCATCGTCCGGTCCTTCCTCTCCAGTCGAACAGCCTTCTCCTTCTCCACCTCAGGAGGGGCCGCGCCCCTCGGGCCAGCTTTGTCCCACTCCAGGACCCCCCGCGGAGGCCTCCCCCACCCCGTCTGGGAGCCCGGTGACGAGGACGTGCTCAAAAACTGGCCGGTTCTGATGATTCTCGCCTGCACGTCAAGATTTCCGCACACGATCGGGTTGCGGTCTCACTCGCGAGTCGGAGGGGCCATTGGTTGAACCAGGCTCATCCTGTGCTCGTGGGGGAGAGGCACACATGCGGCTGTGGGATTGTGCTGGCTGCCGGGAGGGCGGATCGACCCTTGTGAATACCCGTCCTCCCTTCTCTTTCCCTCGTGGATTTTGTCTTATGATGTTGGGGTGTTTCCCCCGCTCGCGTTGTTCATTGTTCTTATTAACAGTTTTACATTGGGGGCCACGCCTTGCAATTTGTGATTTAAAGGTGGAAATAATTGAGTTTTTTTAGAAAATGTTCTCCTCTCCCCTTCAGAATTTAGGGGGATTCCCAGCTGGGGTAGCTGTATTTTTATAAAGGGGGGGGGGGGGGGGTAGTGTAGAGACACAAATAGAGGTCACTGCGTTTTGCACCAGCCATGGTTTCTGGAGTGCCGCTGTGCGTCGGGAGCCTCCATTGGTGGTTTGAGGGACACGTGTCCGGGAGCGGGGAGCTCAGGTGTTGATACAGCAGGGGGCATGGCCGAGGGCGAAGCGAAGCCGCGGCCAGGGAAATAAAGGGGGAGCGCCAAGGGGATTCGGAGTTCCTTCTGCGGGAATCAACTGGAAGCTCTTCGTTCTTCACTCCTCGTTCGTCATACAGTCTTGACTGGGATTCGTGGGTCAGGCGGGATGTGTGCTGCTGACCCGTTAATTTAGTTAAACTCGCACGCACATAGCGACAGATAGCCACACCTAGATAGCCACGCCTAGCTAGCGGACTCAAGAGTATTCATAGTTTGTTTATTACACGTGTTGCCTCCAACTTATAGTGTGTGTGCCTCCGTGTACGTTACACACGACATGCATTAATTCAGTTTTTAATTAATTTAGCAGTTATTTAAGATCATAGGTGTGTAATACATTCAGGGTTCTTGGTCGAGTTTTGTAACGTACAAATATGACGTGACCCCACAGGAAGAAGAAAATATATTAATAGCAATAATAGATAAAATATTAACTTAAAGAACAAACAACAACAAAAATTCATACCCGTGTTAAAATTAATGAAATAACCATATGCATCATAATTTTTGGGCCACCTTTTATATATTATTACAATGTAACAAAAATACTAATTTACAAAGAAGTGAGTTAACATGCTTGTGACAGTCTCCTTCAGCCTGGAACGTATATGCCTGTGTATGCTCCTTCCATGATGTACAAGTGATGTCCATGAAGCACAGGTGATATGTGTATGTGTAGTGACTAACTCGGAGACACCAAGACTTGGAGGCACTTCTTTATTTAGCAAGCACCATCGGGATAACACTATTTATTAAGACCGTCTATTGTCAGCATCACTACTTAGTTAGAACAGTTGGTAGGCTGTCTGACGAGCGGCGCCCCGGGATGGTGAAGACGGAGACAAGAAGAGAAGAATGGTAACGAGGACGAGAAGAATGGTGACGATGGACTTGAGCAGCACGACGGGGATCCCACTTCCAGCAACAGCCACGAGGTCCCCCACAGGGGCCCCTCTTATTCTCTCAGCGTGACCTCGCTCCGCACCGGCCACGCCCCCTTTCTGGAACCTACTCGCGGGTTTCCGAGGCTTTCCGATGGGCCCCTTCTGTGACCTTTCCCCTAGATCCCCCTCTCGTGTATATCATGGCCTGCAGACTTCAGTACAGCCGTACACTGCAGATCCCCTTTTTCGCCAGCAGCCAGTGCTATGCCACTACTTCACCCCCCCCCCCCCCCTTCAAAAGAAAACAGCCGTCTCGGCTGACAACGCAATTTACCTAACAGGAAGGGTTAACGAACGTGAGAAAAAAAACCCTGTAACTATTAACCACAAAACCGTGAGGGAAGCGAACAATCTCCAATGCCCGCAGGTGTGCCACAGCCCACGAGCATCGGGAAGGACCCCAGGTCAACCGGAAGCCACAGCCCAGCTCGCAGCTGCAGCCACCCACCAGACGACGTCGGAACACAATTGAACAACAGGAAGAGAGCGGTTCAGTAGAACAAAGCCCTCTTTGAGCGAGTTCTTGACGCCGGTCCCCTATCTAGAGCAGGAACTTGCATGCTGGGGACCACTGGGACATCACATAAATGGCCTAAAGTGCGCGGCCCCTCCCTGGGAGAAGATGGCGCCCAGGCCTCCACACATGGTCCGTTAAAAATAGGCACTGTCGGGGGATCTCTGGACTTCAGGTGCTGGGGTTCCGTGAGGCCGAGAAAGTGGATGTCGGCGGGGCGGAGGACGTTGTAGGCAAGGGGGGCGATCGGTTCTGTTGCGGAATCCCTTGGCGATGTGGCCCAGCTGGCCGCACTTGAAGCAGATGGTTGTGGACCTCCATGCTGGAAGGGGTCCCCCCTCTCCCGCCACTCCCGCTGTCGACCTTCAACTCCCCTCCCACGTGAGCCCCAGGCGAATGACGCGCAGGTCTGCTCCAGTTCCCGTGGTGCAGGCTCCTCCGGCACCCGCGGGGTGGCAAGCAACCACCCCGCAGGTTGACATGCGCTTGGATGCAGCGGGCCACCTTTAGGGGCGACAGGCCATTCTCTTCCGTGATGGGGAGAGCGATGCCCAACTCCTGGGCCAGCGACAGCAACCTTTCCAGCGCCAGGCAATCCAGGAAGATCTGTTCCATGTGTAATGTGTTCTTTTTATGGAGACGGAGATGTGGAAGTAGAGGCCACAAGGTGTGTTTATTTTTAGCTTATAATAACTCTCTTACGCCCCCTATCTAGGGAGGTACGGCCTCCGGGCTATTGTGACCTAAACACTGCCCCCTGCTGGCTTCCAGCCCTCTGGCTATCCATGTCCAAGGGGAGGCTATCCTGACCCGACCCAGCCAAGGTACGGGTCCGACCACTGGTCCAAGCTCGACCCGACCCTTACAAGGGCAGCGGGCTCGAGGTTCCAGGGTCCTAGTCTAGCTGGCCTTCAGCCTTCGGTCTTCAGTCTTCAGCTGCAACTGCTCTTCAGCTCTCCAGAGGGTCCGCCTTATATACAGTTTCTATGCTGAGGGGCGGGGCTCTGTGGGATCGTAGAACACCGCACAGCCCCCACCCGTTGGGAGGGGCTGCGGGGGATCCCAGGACACCCCGCAGCCCCCTCCCCCTGGGCTGGGAATCGTAACGATTTTTCCTGCTGGCTCGCGGTACCGCCCCTGATGGGCACTGTTCACCATTGCGGATAATTGCAGCCCATCTACGGCGCTCCACACTTATTTAAACGCGATCCGACGCTACACATGCGGGAATACGCTGCGTGCTCCAAGGCCAGCAGCGCGCTGTGGAAGGCAAGAGGCGTCTCTCGACCTCGCCCCGCCTCCGCAGCACATCTCCGGCACGCCTTGGACAGCGGGTCGAAAATGGCGGCCATCTGAGCGCACGCCCGAGGCAGAGTCGCTCAATCCGCCACCGGGATGGCCTCAAACACCGCCAAAGAGTCATCGTCCAGAGCCGTCGGCAGAACCCGCAGACACTCCTCGTCGGACCACCCGACCAAGGTGCAGGCAGCTTTGAAACGCTGTCCAGTCGCCTCCCGCCGCCACGAACTTGCAGGCGGGAGGCAGGCACCTTCATTGAAATGGCGCCCCCGCGGAAGCCGCCGATGGCGACTTGAATTTGGCGGGAGTCAGCTCCCGCTCCGCCGAGCCTGTGGTGGGCGAAATGGCGGCCGCCAACTCGGGCGAGAAACCTGCCGGTTCCCGTGCTGGCGCGGTGGTGGAAGGTGAGCCGTCCGTCTGCAACTCCTGTGCCGCTGCTCCTCCGGTGGGCGCAGCCGACTCAAGCTGAACGACCAGCTGCGCAGCAGAGGAGAGCAGGTGTGCAAGGCGCCCGGTGAGGTTGCGCCATCTCCTCTACGGCCGGCGGCTGCGAGGGGCCGACGTCCTGCTCTCGCTGCTCAGCAGGTGCCGCCGCCTCGGGAAACATGACCGGGGTCCCAGATTCCGGGGCTGTTGAGGGGATAATGTCCCCGTCGTCCTCCTCTCCCGAGGACACTACAGGTAGGTTCTTCCTCTTTGCTGCTTTTGACATGATGAATTTTCTTAACACTTCTGACGCCAAATGTTGTGACTAACTCGGAGACAGTAAGACTTGGAGGCACTTCTTTATTTAGCAAGCACCATCGGGATAACACACTATTTATTACCATCTTATTACCGTCTATTATCGGCGGCACTACTTAGTTACTATAGTTGGTAGGCTGTCTGACTAGCGGCACCCGGGGATGGTGAAGATCGAGACGAGAAGAATGGTGACGACGTCGACAAGAGGAATGGTGACGATGGACTTGAGCAGCACTTTCAGCAACAGCCACGAGGTCTCCTACAGGGGCCCCTCATACTCTCAGCGTGGCCTCGCTCCGCCCTGGCCACGCCCCCTTTCTGGAACCTACTAGCGGGTTCCCGAGGCTTCCCGATGGGCCCCTTCTGTGACCTTTCCCCTAGATCCCCCTCTCGTGTATATCATGGCTTGCTGACGTCAGCACAGCGTACACCGCAGATCCCATTTTTTGCCAGCAGCCAGCGTTATGCCACTACATATGTATGCTGAACTTCTTTCTCACCATATGTAACCAACCGTGCTCGTCAGTTGATTTACTCACCGAGACGAATGGCGCTGCAACATTTCCTGAATTTGTTTAACAATATCTCTTTGACCATTGTCTCCAATTAAACGAGCTGAAAAAACAAATTCCACGAATCAAAGACTTGACTATACAATACACTAAGATATATACTTTACTAATTATTATTGTTACAAATGATTACGCTTGTTGACCCAGGAAAGCCTCAGAGTCTCAAGATTCTCTTGTGTATGCATGCATGTTAATACGTGTGTGTATGTGGGGAGTGGTAGTGCAGCAGTTAGCGTGTTGTTCTATGAACCCAGCAACCTGAGTTCCATTCCCGTTAATGGCCAAGACCAGTGACAATTATCTGAACCAGACTCAGACTAAAATGAGTACCTGGTGCGGTGTGTAAAAATGTCATCATTGGGGAGCAAAATGTGGTTGGGCGTGGTGCTGGCCACCCACCGTCTTGCGTGCCAAGCCGGCCTTCATAAGTAATCACTAACAGCTACCAATATTTTCTCTCATGTGTTTTGTTTATGATGATCAAACACCTTGTTTGTTAGTTGTGCAATATTCCTTAAGGATCCTGAACTCATTCTCTCTAATTTCGATGTTTTTTCTGCTGCTGTGCTCATGCACTACAGATCTCCCTTGTAAAATATCCAACTGGCTAAATGGGAGTAATACATCAAAATAAACACAAATAAATAAGTTATATGAAGTGCATCACCCATTTGTTAGTAAACTGTTTTTAAATTACAAGTCTATCCATTATTTATCATATATTTTGGGTGAAATAATCTAAACAAATTTGTGTCATCAAGACCCTCCACCACCCGATACAGCCAAAGTAATTAAATTGCCGCTGCACAAGCGTTTCACCACGCGCCAAATATTATTGATTCAGCTCAAGCATGGTCACATCAGTACATAACGGCCTCAACCAAAAATATATTCTGAATCTAAACTAAAACTAACTTAACTTTGTATTTTAGCAATGATAGTTCAATGAAGTGGCTTATCATGTGGAAATATATAGCATCCAAATACTCTAAACACACATTTCTAAATGTGGAGGTAAAAACTGGAGGACCTGGAGAAAAATCCAAGTGACCTGGAAAGAACATGCAAACTCCAAATATAGAGGCATCAGGGTTGGGATCAAACACACGACCTCCTGCATACCAGGTGAGGTAATTAACCTCTCGCCAACACGGCGCCCCAATAACATATCGGCCGTGAAAAATTACGCGTTAAAAGTCGATGCATGTTGTAAAATTCTCTTGCAATTCAAATCTAGATTGAATTAAGATTTTATTATGAAGTTTAAGAAAAGATAACAATGGTGAAATTACAAAATGCGATTGTCAGAGTTAACGTGGTTGGCTATGTATGGTGCGAAAGAAGTTAAACATACAAAACGTAATAAGTAGGCTCGACCTAAATGTTTGTAAAGAGTTGGGTTGACTGCTTGCCTTAAAGTTTCCTGGCTGCCTGAGTCACTTTGTTTGGACTTTCTGCATTACCTCTACTTGCCTAATCTCGTCACTTTCCTTTCCTGCAGTTATATTCGATTTTTTAAGGAGTATAATGTTTTGTGCAATTTACCTTTTTATCTAGCCTAATTCACATCGTACTGTATTAATATATTGTTAGAATCAGTCAAAAACCTATCTATGTGACTTTACCGAAAGAACCAAGAATATCTTGGGGTCAAATGAAGGATTTCAACAGCAGCAACCACAAGGAAGCCGCCGCAACAGATTACAATGTTCCCAACGATTCTCTGGACGTGGTGAGTGGGGTGAGAGCGGGGTGAGAGCGGGGTGAGAGCAGGGTGAGAGTGGAGAAAGAGCAGCGTGAGAGCGGCGTGAGAACGGGCGGAAGCAGGGTGAGAGCGGCCAGCTCACCGTACCCTGCGAGGCTGGGACGCCAATCTGTGAGAAGTTTCCGGCGTCGTGCCGCCGCTGCTTCTCGTCCTCCCAGATGGCCCACAACCCTGGGTTCTGTCCGATCTGGCCTGCATCGCCGATGGAATGCAGCGTGCGCGAACACGCCTCAGAATCCATAGCCATGCGTGTAAAGCCAGCATCGGTGTCTCCATGTTTGGCGATATGGTGGCCCCAAAGCTTATGGTGGAAATGTCACTACGATGCCAAGAACCAGTCACTTCACATGAAAACCACTATCAACTTTCTAAAAAGCAGTACTCGATTTATTTACCTTGGATCAAAAATAGACCGAGTAGAACATCAACCTCCTGACTGAGTTGCGCACTCTGCCACATGCCCATCTGGTCAGGTATGGACAAGTCAGTATTATTATTATACAAACAGTAGTTATATTAATAACTAAATAAACCATGGTGTATTCACATACAGTAAGGGAAAAAAATATTTGATCCCCTGCTGATTTTGTACGTTTGCCCGCTGACAAAGAAATGATCAGTCTATAATTTTAATGGTAGGTTTATTTGAACAGTGAGAGACAGAATAACAACAACAAAATCCAGAAAAACGCACGTCAAAAATGTTATAAATTGATTTGCATTTTAATGAGGAAAATAAGTATTTGACCCCCGCTGAATCAGAAAGATTTCTGGCTCCCAGGTGTCTTTTATATAGGTAACGAGCTGAGATTAGGAGCACACTCTTAAAAGGAGTGCTCCTAATCTCAGCTTGTTACCTGTATAAAAGACACCTGTTCACAGAAGCAATCAATCAATCAGATTCCAAACTCTCCACCATGGCCAAGACCAAATAGCTCTCCAAGGATGTCAGGGACAAGATTGTAGACCTACACAAGGCTGGAATGGGCTACAAGACCATCGCCAAGCAGCTTGGTGAGAAGGTGACAACAGTTCGTGCGATTATTCGCAAATGGAAGAAACACAAAAGAACTGTCAATCTCCCTCGGCCTGGGGCTCCATGCAAGATCTCACCTCGTGGAGTTGAGAACGGTGAGAAATCAGCCCAGAACTACACGGGAGGATCTTGTCAATGATCTCAAGGCAGCTGGGACCATAGTCATCAAGAAAACAGTTGGTAACACACTACGCCGTGAAGAACTGAAATCCTGCAGCGCCCGCAAGGTCCCCCCTGCTCAAGAAAGCACATATACATGCCCGTCTGAAGTTTGCCAATGAACATCTGAATGATTCAGAGGACAACTGGGTAAAAGTGTTGTGGTCAAATGAGACCAAAATGGAGCTATTTGGCATCAACTCAACTCGCCGTGTTTGGAGGAGGAGGAATGCTGCCTATGACCCCAAGAACACCATCCCCACCGTCAAACATGGAGGTGGAAACATTATACTTTGGGGGTGTTTTTCTGCTAAGGGGACAGGACAACTTCACCCCATCAAAGGGACGATGGACGGGGCCATGTACCGTCAAATCTTGGGTGAGAACCTCTTTCCCTCAACCAGGGCATTGAAAATGGGTCGTGGATGGGTAATCCAGCATGACAATGACCCAAAACACACAGCCAAGGCAACAAAGGAGTGGCTCAAAAAGAAGCACATTAAGGTCCTGGAGTGGCCTAGCCAGTCTCCAGACCTTAATCCCATAGAAAATCTGTGGAGGGAGCTGAAGGTTCGAGTTGCCAAACGTCAGCCTCGAAACCTTAATTACTTGGAGAAGATCTGCAAAGAGGAGTGGGACAAAATCCCTCCTGAGATGTGTGCAAACCTGGTGGCCAACTACAAGAAACGTCTGACCTCTGTGATTGCCAACAAGGGTTTTGCCACCAAGTACTAAGTCATGTTTTGCAGAGGGGTCAAATACTTATTTCCCTCATTAAAATGCAAATCAATTTATAACATTTTTGACATGCGTTTTTCTGGATTTTTTTGTTGTTATTCTGTCTCTCACTGTTCAAATAAACCTACCATTAAAATTATAGACTGATCATTTCTTTGTCAGTGGGCAAACGTACAAAATCAGCAGGGGATCAAATACTTTTTCCCTCACTGTATGTATATTACTTTACAGGTACACATCTTGACCAAAGACCGTCATATGAATGCTTTGCTCAATCTGAGCCTTGAGTGTAATTGTCTTTGATTTAAAAATTACCAGATGCATAGCCAATGCGCAATGCATGCACTTGCATTGTGCGTTGTGTGAACGAGGATGTGAGGATGAGATTTCAAAAGACCACTCGTCCTAACTTTGTAAAATAAAGATCAGGGCTGCCCTCCCAACATTACTCTTCTCTTTCGATTTAAAGCTTTCGTGACTGCAGGGATTCATCTTCTTGGTTCTTTCGGTAAAGTCACGTAGAAGGGAAGTAATAAAATAATAAAAATAAAACATAATAAAATAATTCTCACGACGTTTCGGCATGTGAATTATAATAAAACAATTCTCACGACGTTTCGGCGTGAGAATTATTTTATTATGTTTTATTTTTATTATTTTATTACTTCCCTTCTACGTGACTTTACCGAAAGAACCAAGAAGATTACTCTTCTCTTTTGAGCAGAAAAAATACACACGCGACCTCGGGGCGGATGGGACCAACAGGTGAACGAGCGACCGGATCGAACCTCTCTCCCGCCCCTCCTACATGACCAACACAGACCCTCATAGGCCCTGAACACCACTCGCGAATGCCATAGAGGGGTGACCACTAGACACACAGCCATGAGATCAGCTCACATACAAGAGAAGTGTATTGATCATGGATATGGATGATGATGATGTGTTGGCACAGTTACCTTCGATGTCCAGTCTGTTGAGAATGTCTGCTGCTACAGCATCCAGCTCCAGCTCACAGCGGCTCTGCCGCATCACCTCCTCACCCAGCCAAAGCGAACTGCAAATGGAGAGTCGGGAGGGCACAGCCACCTTTATGTTGAGTCTCGTGGTGTCTCAGTTCGGAGTCGGCAAAGCTCTCTTGACGTCACCTCTCGAGATCCTCGGGTCAGGTCCACCTGGCAAATGGCTTGCCGACACACAGCCTGTAGTAATGAGCCTGAACATTTTTGTATATCAGAGATTGTGTACGACCACATCACCACCGTTCACAAAGTCAAGGTGAGTTCCTGCTCAAATGATAATTGAAGTGGTGTTGATATAATGTTTATCGCCCTGAGCCGTTGGTGAAATATTTCAGTCCAATAGGGAGGAGAGGCTATCCGTAGGACAAGCGCTCTCAATGTTCCTAGAAAATATAACACATTGTATCAACCTGGATGTAAACCTGCGGCCTTCCGATTGTGAGTGGCTCGATCTAACGCCGAGTCACCTGGTCAGATAATACACACGATCTAAAATCATCCACGACATCAGATTAACTCGTGCGTAAATGTCCAACTACAGAAAATGCAAATAATGAAAACACAGGCACACATCTTATAGCACTGCCTCGTATAATGCCGTTTCGTTATAATGCTCTTTGTCCTGGAGGAAAATGCATGTGCGGAACAGCCCATGTATGGAATAAAGTGGGCATGGCGTTGCCCACAGCGGCGTCTTTGCCCATATATGGTCTTGCGGAACCTGAATTGAGGTGTCTATTGTATCGATTCTGCTCATAGTCGCTCCGACAGCCACGTTAGAATATCGATTCATCGAGAGTTAATCACTGTGTAATGAGTGACTTCCGCGACACGTCACGTAGAGGGTACTTCTTTATTACTCACACTGAGCACAACACAGGCCAACACTTATCATTTCCCACATTGAGTACCAAACTTGGTATTAACGTCTCTACTGGCTACACACAGCCGATCACTCGGCGTGGTTCCATCGCCCTCACTCGGCTACGCCGCTAGCTGGCGGCGTAGCCGGTCAAGCCACTTTACATCACAAAGTGGCTTGACCGGTTCAATGCATATTCTAATAAGGTAGGCAGGGCAGCCAGCATAGGATGTTTCTCCAACAGGATATCTTCACATGGTCTAATCCATACTCTGAAAATAAGACTGACTATGAAAGCCTATAAGAGCTGAAATAGCATAATGACCTAATTTCTATGATGTGTATGTCGCAGATAAGAGTTTTTAGTCAATAATTGAGTCACCTTACAAAGATATGGTAACGAATGCACATGCACACCTTGGTATGCTGCCAGCATGCCACCGTCTCATTAAGCTTGTTTGCGTTTCCTCCATCGGCTCTGAATTGAAAACCCCATGTGCGTCTGTGGGCTTTGGTTCAGGAATGCTGTCTTGAACTTCACCTCGTTTGTCTGAAGGAAGAAACATCTGAACATTTAGCGAAGCGCACGTCAGGATTCATCATACCTCACGTGGACGTCTAGAATAAACACCTAATTTGAGGCCCAAACATTACACCTCCTGGCTTTGACATTCCTCCTCGAAAACACCGGTGGAACCATCAACTCACTCACTCACCTACTAACCTACCTGCTCACCACTGGTGGAACCATAAACCGCATATTCTTCATGAATGGAAAGTTAAGACAAGCCGCAGTGCGACTGTGGCCAAGCAACCCAAACTGAGCTGTACAGTAAACCCACTGTAGTCTGCGCTCCTTCAATCCAGGACTAGAAAAACTACCCAAACTCTCTCCTGAAGCCCTCTTGCCATGGTGAGCAGACCTCTACATTGGCATTTAATTCATGTACATACAGTTTAACATGTAGGCTTTCGCGACCAATATTATTCATAATAAAGATTTTGGGTTAGATCGCTTAAGTATAAATGTGTCGAAACCCTCCATCACCCGACACGGCCAATCAGTACGAGATTTGTCACGTAAACAAAATGACAAATAATTACTACTTCAGCCCACCGGTGTGTTGAAGAGTAAATCCACAACATTTACAATACTCTTTGGGTATTTCGGTAAAGTCACGTAGATAGGTTCTTGGAATCAAAGATTATTATTTGGTTCAAAGTCACGAAAGCTTTCAGTCAAGATTTACAATACTATCAATGCATATATTATACTGGTCAACAATTTTTTAGACGTCGTCTGCTTCAGAGATGAAATGTGCCGTTTATTATGGATTTTTATGTGCTGAATTCAAATATGAAAATTAAAACAACGGATTGGCTACTGTTCCCAAGATATTTAAGTTTTTACATTTTACGTCTATGTGTAGATAGTAGAGTTTTACTCATAAATTGTAAAACGAGGTCTTTTCATGTGCTTATGGTTGCTTTACATGACAACACGTCACCTGTCCTGTTCATGTAACACTTAAAAAATCAGCAAAATGGTTAAATAAATAAAATGTATTATGAAACAAAAGGCAAAAAACTATTATGTGTATATAAGCACATAGTTTAGTCCTTATTCAGAGTTTACTCGGCGCTTTTTGGCTTGTCTCTTGAATTCATTAAATGGAGCATCTCTTGTCACTGTCCAGCAATAGCCTGCAAATATTGATGGGCTCTATTTGCCCTGATAGAGTTTCTCCATTGTTGCAATGTCCTGATGAAATCGCTTGCCATGCTTGTCGCTCACTGATCCACAGTTCGGTGGGAAAAAATCTAGATGAGAGTGCAAAAATTGTATCTTTAGTGACATGTTGCAACCAAGGCTTTTGAATGACTTGAGGATGTTTTCCACCAACTCCCTTTAGTTGTCTGTCTTGTTGTTTCTGAGAAAATGTGTTGCCACTAACTGGAAGGCATTCCATGCCGTCTTTTCCTGGCCAGTGAATTTGAACATGTACATCTGGCCCTCAAGATGAACGGATATCGGACCATGCTATCCGCCAAGCTGTTTCTCCCACCATGGAGAAACAACCCCTTGAGACTCCGATCAAAATCATTACGTTGCCATACATAGCAGGTGTTACCAAAAAGATTTCCAAAATCCTAAACAAACACAAGATCCAGGTCTGATTCAGTACAGTACACAAGATCCGTGATCTGATCCCATCCGTAAAGGATGCCATTAATGACTTACAGTACCCTGGTGTCTATAAACTGAGTTGCACCTGTGGTGATTGTTATATCGGGGAAACGAAACGACATATTTCTGACCGCATTCGCGAGCACGTCGGATTTGAAGCAAGGCAGGACAAATTATTCGGCCGTAGCTGACCACTGTTAAATACTGCTGGTTCTCATGACATTGTGTTCTCCGTTACCAAGGTACTCTGCAAGCCTCCTGGATACTACCAAAGATTTGTCCATGAAGCCATCCAGATATACAAACATAGACATAACTTCAACCGAGATGATGGATTCAAATTGAGCAATCATTGGAAGGATGTAATTAACCAAGTTAAAAAACTTTAGCTGCCATGCAGTTTACTGCTAGACAGCCAGCTTAGATTTATTTTCATAATCATAGCCACATTCCCAGTCTGCTTAATCTTAGCTTCCTTATCTACTTCCGCCCCCGGCATCACAAAGCTTTAGTTTGAACTCCGTACGTTACGCCCACCCCGTTCCTCACATCGCCCACACTCACCATGGCCCCTCCCCTCCCTCCATCCCCCACGACTATATAATTCCTCATCACAGCCATCTCTTGGACACACTTAAGCGGTTGTGCTTTCACTACGTTGTCCCCACCTGAAGAAGGACGCTTATGCTGTGCCAGAAATGTCGTGATTTAATTTAGTTGTTTTCATTTATTTGATTTGATTTTTTTACCTACGTGACTTTACCAAAAAAAACAAAGAGTAGGGTAAAAACTGTTCTTGTTTTTTCATACTTTGGTACTGGCAAAAAGGTCCCATTCTGTAACTGGTATTGGCCAAACATTTGAATGATAAAAATTACCTATAAAATGCTCAATTGGGATGATACACAGCAGCAGCAACACTGCCCCCAACTGCAAATACCTGGCAGAAACCTCCAGAAGAAGGATTGGGACTCGGTGAGGCTTTGCTGAGTAGACAAAGTTTGAATAAAGTTGATCAAGTAACCAAGTGGAAATTGGACGCACGGCTTGCCAGTGGCCTGGGGAAATGTGTTCAACATGTCTCCACACGTGCACTGCGTGAAGTCTTACCCGGAGGAGACCCTCGCCTAAATTTGACAGCAGCCAGCTTGAGGAGGTTCATGCCGTAAAGGTTGTAATCGATGAAGAACTGCAGAACGTACGGGATGTGCGCATCGTGGGGCTGGAAGGACTTATTCATCACAGCGCCTCCCTGTAGAAGCTCGGACACCCTGCACCGGTCCGAGACAACGCACAACGGTGAACCCATTGCACACCGGTGAACCCATCGCACACTGGTAAAGTCATCGTACACCGATTAACTCAATGCACACCGGTGAACCCATCACACACTGGTAAAGCCATCGCACACCGGTGAATCCGACGCACACCTGTGAACTCGAGTTGAAGGAGGTCATTGGGCAGGTGGTAGTGAGAGGGAATGAGCTGAAGGAGGTGGTTGGGCAGGTGGCAGTGAGAGGGAATGAGCTACTCATTAGCTAAACCTTGTCCTCACTCTCCCAAACATGAAGACTTTAGCCTAACCCCAAACATGTCAGTATTCTCATTCTCTTCAACAGCATGAGGACCGATATTCACTACACTGTCGTCACCAATCCTATTCCAAGTTTAGGTTTAAGATCGTCTATTGTCTTCTCTTTGACAAGTGACCGATCCAATAACACAATACAAAACGCCACGGTCTCAAAATTAAGTGTCACATTGGCACAGTCGTTCTTGTTCGAACTGATGCTGGTGAACTGCCAGACGTTTCGAGGCATTGGTCCTTTCGATAAACATGCACCGAGATGCAGAAAAGCAACTTGAAACATATCAGAATGAAGTTCGTAGATATCTCTGATGTTATGTGGATGTGTGATAAAAATATGTTTTTAACACATGGAATTAAGTATTTTTTTGTCTGTGTGTCTATCCGTCTGTCTGTCCGTCTGTCTGCCTGTGTATGCAACTTGCGATGGATTTCACTAAAACTGTGGGGCTTACGTTTAAAAAAATACCCAGATACCACGCGATAAGCCCGGGGGTTCAAGTTAATTTATTAGGCATAGCCCTGTGAGCCATTCGGCTCTTGAATCGGGTGCAACCGCAACAAACAGAAAACAAAAACATGAACAAGAAAACATCTTAATGTGACTATGTGCAAACAGAAAATCCAAGAAAAGACAGCAAAATATTGCAAAAAAAGCACCGTACACCAACACTGTGTGCAAAAATCCCAGTGGGATGCAAGTCAAACAACAACAACCACAAGACAACTTAGATTAAGGCCATCAGTCTAACTCTGTACTACAACAAACAAACATGGCCAAACCAAAAAACTTTTCGAAAATCACCAAAATAAAGCCATAAAAGCAATGAAACAGTGATCATAGGAACTGTGACCGAATTTTCACAAAAAACGATGTAAACAACATGTACTACCAAACTCTGCAGCCATAGCTGGCTCCATGAGTCACTCCACAACAGCAGGAGCATCAGTCGGAGTATCAACATTTTTCAATGCACCTTTAAAATCAGCACACTAAATCAAAACACAGATAATACTTTGCAGCGATCATCCGGAGCGAAACATTTTATTTTATTTTAGGCCACTGAATTGCAGTGGCAGCTAGGGGTGTACAACTCCTCTAGAGCAGTTTTGAGTGAAGATCTCATAGGTAGTGATTCAAGTTGCAGTTTATTGGCAATAGCATTCCAGACCCTGGGGGCATCAATAGCAAAGGCCCTTCCTCCAGTATTTGTACGGCAATAGGGAATGTGAAGCTGGTAAATGAACGAAGACCTTAGGTCAAATTTTTTCTTTGAAACAGAGAGGAGATCCAGCAGGTAATCTGCGGATTGTTTTGTAATTACATCATGAATAAATAAGATCTGATGCACAAGCCGTCGAACATTGAGAGATGCTAAGTTTGACCCAATGTAGAGATCACAGTGGTGAGTCCTATATGGGCAGTTCAATGCAAAACTTAAGGCCGAGTGATACATTGAGTCAAGCTTCTTCAGTACAGTACTTGGGGCTGATTTATACACGATGTCACATTAATCAAGTAGAGGCAGTATGGTAACTTTTATCAATTCCAAACGGAACATGGGGGGAAGCAGTGCTTGTGTCGATACAGAAAACCAATTTTTATTTGTCTTTTTACCAATATAATCAATTCAGTTTTGAATCAAGAATGACCCCAAGATACTTATAGATCTTGACTTGCTCTATTTGATAATTATTTAAGGAATGTAATTGGGGAAAAATAACTTCCTGCTTTAGTCCTGGTGAGAAGCATAGAGCCAGCGCTATTCATATTTCCCATCCGTCAACTTTAAAGTAGTTAAATTAACAATTATTCCTTTTATAAGCACAGGGCGGCGCCAGAGCACGCATCTGCGCATGCGTGAAACAATGACCCGTGGTTGCCCTTAGGTACGTGGATGACATGTTTGTCATCTGTCCACATGGCCCACCGACTCTGAAACAATTTCTCAACCACATCAATTCCATTCACCCAGAAATCAAATTCACCATGGAGATATAAAAGGATGGCATGCAACCCTTCTTGGATGTCTTAATTAAAAGGAGAACAGATGGCTCAATGAGCCACTCTATCTACAGGAAAGTAACCCATACTGACGCCTACCTAAAACCTGATTCCCATCACCATCCATCCCAGAAGAATTCCATCATCAAAACGCTACAATATAGAGCTCAAAGTATCTCCGACCATGAACATCTGACCAGTGAACTCAAACACGTACACCGGGCTCTCAAGGCAAATGGATACTCTGACTACACAATCCGCAAAGCCATCAAACCATCCGTGAGGAAGGAGCCATCTGAAGATCCAATCAAAACCGTCACCTTACGGTACATAGCAAGGATAACCATAAAGATTTCCAAAATCTTAAAGAAACACAAGATCCAGGTCCGATTTAACAGAGTACACAAAATTCGTGACCTGATCCCATCTGTGAAGGTCCCTGACATGCAATAACCCGGCATCTACAAACTAAGCTGTACCTGCGGCAGCCGTTACATTGGGGAAACCAAACGACATGTCTCGGACCGTGTTTGTGAACACAAGGTAGATCTGAAACACGTCAAGACCAATACTTCTGCCGTAGCTGACCACTACTTTAATGCGGCTGGCTCACATGAAATGTATTTCTCTAAAACGATGGTACTTTGCAAGCAGACTGGCTATCAACAAAGATTCGTTCATGAAAGATTAGTTTAACCGAGATGACGGTTTTAAACTCAGCAATCATTGGAAAGATGTCATCAACCACTTTGGGTCATGATTTGAATTTGTTTCCTTGTCAACCTCTACCGTCAGCAGTGTGGATGGGCGTAGCGAGGTGAAATCCTCCCCTCCCATCTCTACCCCTC
>CM025659.2:300747-341129 GCA_014621495.2 Entosphenus tridentatus
TGGTGAGGTTGAGTGGTGAGGTTGAGTGGTGAGGTTGAGTGGTGAGGGTGAGTGGTTAGGGTTTGTGGTGAGGGTGAGGGTGAGTGGTGAGGGTCAGTGGTGAATGGTGAGTGGTGAGGATAAGTGGTGATGGTGAGTAGTGAGGGTGAGTGGTTAGGGGTGAGTGGTGAGGATGAGTGGTGAGTGGTGAGGGTCAGTGGTGAAGGTGAGTGGTCATTGGTGAGGGGTCAAGGTGAGTGGTGATGGTGAGAGGTTGAGTGGTGAGGTTGAGTGGTGAGGTTGAGTGGTGAGGTTGAGTGGTGAGGTTGAGTGGTGAGGTTGAGTGGTGAGTAGTGAGGTTGAGTGGTGAGGTTGAGTGGTGAGTAGTAAGGGTGAGGGTGAGTGGTAAGGGTGAGTGGTAAGGGTGAGTGGTGAGGGTGAGTGGTGATGGTGAGTGGTGATGGTGAGTGGTGAGTGGTGAGGGTGAGTGGTGAGTGGTGAGGATAAGTGGTGATGGTGAGTAGTGAGGGTGAGTGGTTAGGGGTGAGTGGTGGGGATGAGTGGTGAGTGGTGAGGGTGAGTGGTAAGCGTGAGTGGAGAGGGTGAGTGGTGAGGGTGAGTGGTGAGTGTGAGTGGTGAGTATTGTCAAAGCCCACCGGGCTTTGACAATTCTTTAGTATATGTGTATATATGTAAGGTTTTTAAGAAATATATTTTTCACCCGGGCAACGCCGGGTACTTCTGCTAGTTACATATATTTTAAGGAATCTGCCAATGATTGAAATAATCATTGGTCCCCTGTCATCCATGGGTGACAGTAGATGATGAATAAAGCTGTGCTTTACTACAATGCATTGCTCGTAATGGTCATCTAATTACTTGTGGTGTCGTATGTGCTTTTGTTGTTTGTAGTCGATCCCACTCGGTGTTTTCCATCACCATACACATGAAGGAGACCATGATGGATGGGGAAGAGCTCGTGAAGATTGGCAAGCTAAATATGGTGGGTCGAACTGCCGTGCTTCAATCCCTTGCTAGAGCAAATGATGTTAAATCTTACGGAATACGTTTTAGTTAATACTAGATAAAGCCAATTAAAATGTCATGAGTACAAGCATTTAACAAATCGCCCATTATTAGTTCAGCTTACTGGTGAATTGAAGAACAATTCTCAAAAGTAGATTTAGAATCGATTCGACGTTTTGGTTGAAACTACGTCAAACGTCACGACAAGATATGGGAAGTAAATGCGAATTTGAAGAAGTCGGAGGCGATTGCATGGTTTAACCGAAAAAAATATTGCGAATCTTAATTGGCTGTGAAAACCTGTGACAAGATTTGATTTGATTTAAAATTGCTTCCATTTTTAGAAAACCAACACGAAGTTTAATTTTTATTTTTGTATTTTGGCAGGTGGACCTTGCCGGCAGCGAGAACATTGGGCGCTCGGGAGCAGTGGACAAGCGTGCTCGCGAGGCCGGGAACATCAACCAGTCTCTGCTCACCCTCGGAAGAGTGATCACCGCGCTCGTGGAGAGGACTCCACACATTCCTTACAGGTTTATGCCTCAGTAACACAGCTGGAGACACTTCGGTTTAATCTCAAATGGGTTGAGATTTAAGCTCAGGATCTCAACACTAAGGGTGTAACGATATGTACATCTTTGCAGTTGACTCAATTTTCGTGATTAAAGGTTTGTGCTTGAAGAAATATTGTTCTTTGATATTTGTTGAGTCCTTTAACAGCTGCAGATTGCAGGGAATTGGAAAAAACTTATTTCTGCTGGGCAACAGCCATGGTAGCGATCCTATTTGTAGCGAGCGGGTGTCCGTGTCGCTCTTGACCAAAACTAGAAAATGTCCTCAAGATGAAGTGCTAAGGGACTCATAATGCAGAGGTCAGATGGATAGTTCAAAGTGGATCCATGCCTAAAGGAGACTTTAAGTCATCACCACTCTTGATGGCCCTGAGTCAATATGGAAAATGTAATATTTGCCATTGGCCAGTCTCTCCAAATAACACTCACTGTTAACTTGTTGTGAAGTGGTACTTATTTGATCAATATTAGAGGGTTTATGTCCACAGTTGTCCTCTTGGAAGGTGAATAGTAGAAAAGAGATCAAGGAATCGAACGGTGCCATTAAGGGACCCAAAGAAGGGCGCTTACGATGCCATCATATTGAGTATGGCGGTCATAAGGGTCTGCAATGTGTCCGGGTTAAGGAGGACAAGGGAGTTTTGATCTGAGGCTACGTGAACATGTCCAGCACGGCCGTGCCGCATATTGATGTATTAGTTTGAGATTGTGCATGGTTGTAATGGGAAATGTTGCCGCCTGAATGTTGTCGTTGCCGACTGAACTCCATGTGGCTGTGTCAGGGAGTCAAAGCTGACCCGGCTCCTGCAGGACTCCCTGGGTGGTCGAACCAAAACCTCCATCATTGCCACCATTTCTCCAGCTGCAGTCAACATTGAGGTTGGTTTCAAGATGCCTCCTTGCATTGTTTTTTTTTATTTGGTCACAAAAAGTCTTGACGGAATAAAATATTGCACATGTTCTTTTTGCTTGGGGCCTTCAAGTACTCTAGCCTTTGCCATTTGTTTATTTGACCATAATAATTCGTATCGAATACCGTTTGCACACATTTTGTCTGTAGGAGACTCTGAGCACTCTAGAGTATGCAGCGCGTGCCAAAAATATCATGAACAAGCCCGAGGTCAACCAGAAACTCACAAAAAAGGCACTCATCAAGGTGAGCAACATGCCATTTAAAAACATCCCAGCTTTGAATTGTTTCCTTAGCATTTTTTAAAAATGAAATGTAAAGTTTTTAGGTTTAAGATATGCATTGCTTAAAGAATGTTGATTTGAAGCTTTCATGACTGTAGGAATTACTCTTTGGTTATTTCGGTAAGTCACGTAGAAGGAAAACAAATAATAGAATACGACGTTTCGATTGCAACATAAGCAATCGTCATCGGGTAGAAAACAAACCCAGTGAACTTAGAAATACAATGCAATACAACACAGTCGGCTAACACAACAGTCAGCACCTTACCTCGTTGATTACGTTCTTCCAAAGATTGCTAAATTTGAGAGAGACAAAACACGGAGACACAGACAGACACACAAGCAGAGAGAGACAACACAGAGACACAGACACAACATAGACACACAGACCCAACGCCTATGTGTCGAGGCCTTAAATAGAGAGAGAGGGGGGGGGTGGGGCAGAGAGAGGTGGGTCTGCTGGAGCAGAGAAATTAGCATGTCAATGTGAGAGCTGTGTGGAAATGCACTCTGCGGCGGCCGGGGGGAGAGAAAGACCCAACAAGCTTGGTAAATTTTAGAGTTGTGTGGAAATCCACCCCGCGGCGGCCGGGGGAGAGAAAGAGCGAATTGACCTATGAGAGGCTGGTACATTTTAGAGAGAGAAATAGGCAGTTTGAGAAAACAAACTCTCTGTGTTGCATTGCATTAAATTTCCAAAAATTTGCTAAGTTTGTTTTGACAAACTGCCTATTTCTCTCTATAAAATTTACCAGGCTCTCATAGGTCCATTCGCTCTTTCTCTCCCCCGGCCGCTGCGGGGTGGATTTCCACACAACTCTCTAAAATTTACCAAGCTTGTTGGGGCTTTCTCTCCCCCATTCACCGCGGGGTGGATTTCCACAGCTCTCTCATTGACATGCTAATTTCTCTGCTCCAGCAGACCCACCTCTCTCTCTGCTCCACCCCCCGTCTCTCTCTATTTAAGGCCTCGACACAGAGGCGTTGGGTCTCTGTGTGTCGATGTTGTGTATCTCTCTCTCTCTTTTTGTCTGTGTTGTCTCTCTGCTTGTGTGTCTGTCTGTGTGTCTCCATGTCTGTGTTTTGTTTCTCTCAAATTTAGCAATCTTTGGAAGAATGTAATGGGCGAGGTAAGGTGCTGACTTATGTAAGCCGACTCTGTTGTATTGCATTGTATTTCTAAGTTCACTCGGTTTGTTTTCTACCTGATGACGATTGCTTGTGTTGCAATCGAAACGTTGTTATCATTTAATTTATTTTCTTTCTACGAGCCTGCTCTTAAATTGTATAATGTGTGCAGGAATACACCGAAGAAATTGAACGGCTCAAGAAGGAACTTTCTTCGGCGCGAGATAAGAATGGCGTCTACCTTCCTGTGGACAGCTATGAGTGCGTACTCACATTTATTTAGCCGTTTGAATCTGGCTACTTTTCTGAGAAGGATGTGTCCTATGAGTCACCATATATTACCGCAGATTTACTATTAAATACTGCAAATACCCTGCCCCTCACTTGCGGGGTCTCCCACACCTCCCTTGCAACGCCCCCCCCTCACCTGCGCAGACCCCCACACACCCCATGCATCTGTGAGCTGGGATCGCTGCGCCCCCTTTTGGTTGAGACTTGATCAGGATGCAAGCTGAGTTCTGCTTGAGTAAGGCCATCAAGACCCGTCGACAGCCAGGTCAAAGCATCATTTTGATCTCAGGATGCATGAGCTAAACTTAACTATTGAATTACTCCAGCAAGATGAGAAAATAACAATGTATGATCGTAACGAGAGTAAAACCCCAAACAGGCACACAGCCCAAACGATACTATCTTAAATGTACGAATTTGGTGTTTTTTTTGCTTCTGTGCAGGCATATAACTTATTGGATGTGTGTGTTTATTCACAGAGCAATGCAGGGCAAACTGACTGGTCAAGAACAGCTCATCTTAGAATGCAATGAAAAAATATCCACGATTGAAGAAGAAATTAAAAAGGTGATTATCAAGGACGTGGCATAATTTTGAACTTTCAACAACACTTGTTTACATTAAACTTGAAGTTTGCGCAAGAAATGCAGATGAGTTGGGGCCGTATTCTTAGTCGCGACTTGGCTCTTCAGCCTCTAACACTCAGGCTCAGCCTGGGCTTGAGCAGCTCCATTGCTTCCAAAGATGCATGAGCAGCTTAGCCATAGCTCGGCTCAGGCTTAGCTCATGGAAATTCCAAGCGTGCCTGAGACCATGCTCAGGTCGGACTCAAGTTGAGAGTGGCTTTGAGCCGTCTCCCTTGAGCCAGAGTAAAGCTTGGGCCGGTCTGTGACTAATACATTTTGTTGCATGGGCTGAGTCACGGCTTCATATTAGGCTTCAAAGCAAGGATCTTGTTACATATGAGGAGAATGGCCTGTATACGGTGAGTGAGTCTTGTGTATCTAACTGCATCTAAATTTTTACTGAAATCCATTCTTTCTTTGAAGAGAATAAGTGTTGCTGGCCTGTGGGGCAGATTGGGGTCTTTGCATATAAACATCTGGTCGTTCACCATTGGTTCAAGCAAGCCTGACTGCTGATGATACACTGAATGTCAAACTGGTGCAGTTTGCTTGTAGTAAACCAATGCAGCAGAGTTATGCACTCCTAGGAGGCCGTGTGGCTGATGGGATTATAAAAAAAACATACTTTTATTTTTCATGAGGGGCAAGACATAGGAAGGAGTCAATTTGTCTGCTTATTTTGTTACACATTCTCCACACCGCTCATGATTATGTTGTGTTCCATCTGTGATGTCATGGAGTTTTTGTTCCTCTGTCCCAATCGCTTGTGGGCATGAGAGCTTCTTGGCCCCAGATCTGTGGATAGCAGAAATATTGGCCTCTGCAGATGACAGTATTTGCATGTAACAAGTTGATGGTTAATAATAATTGTGTAAAATTACTTCCTCGTTTTTTGCAACAATTTTACATGAACGTTGGAACTTATTTCATACCTTACATAGCCACCATTGCTGATTGGAAGTGCAGGGAATGGACCAGCCTCGCATTAGTAATGATTCCTGGAGTAGAACTGGGTATTCTGATTATATTCATTGGGTTTTCGGTAAAGCCAATTGACTTTACGGAAAGACGCAATGAATATGTATTCTGATTATGTCAGTAATTGATTACTCTACCAACTTTCTGGTCAATCACTCGCCGTATTGGTTAACATGAACTAGTTGGAGAAAAAATTCTCACTTCTGTTTCCACCTGTGCTGCTGGATGGGAGGTGATCGGCGGGGATATGGCGACGTCAACGCTATCATCTGCCGGGTTTCGCTGGGCATGGCAGACTGAGCATAGCTTTCTTGATGATCTTAATTTAAAATGAGTCTTTACATTGTAATCCTTTGGTCATCACCCCAAAGAGAATGAGTACACTAATGCCACCGACTTTATGCATTTGTGGATATTATATTAAATATTGTGGGATTATGACATGACGTGTAGGTGACAGAGCTGTTCACGGACTCCCAAAAAGAGCTGAACGAGAAGACTGCGTGCCTGGAGCAATGCCAGATGCAGCTTCATGAGACTTTCCAAGACCTGGGCCAAGTCCGGAGCCAGCTGCAAGTCTCATCCCTACTGGTCGAGGAGCACCGTACCACAGAGGAGAAACTCTATAAGACGGCGAACCAGGTGTAAACCACGAGCTCGGCAATTTCATATTGTGCATAATTCACTCAATGTAGATGATGCCTTATTAATTTTTAAGCCACGTAATGATCGGACAAAATTTGTAGTTAAGAACCCTCCCACCACCTCACAACCAAATATTATATTTTCAAGTCTACAAGCATTCAAGCACCAATTGTTATTGTGGCAGTAACTCGGTAAGTTGAAGAACAATCCTCCCAACCATGTAGCCAATTTCTATATTCGGTTGTGAGGATTATGCAAAATGTAAGCACATTTGCAATATAAAATCCGCCTGCAGTCTTCTCATGGCGGGACAAACAACTGAGATGAGAGTGCTGCATACTGAAGCATTCTGCATACTGTATAATACCGCTCAGCTGCACAACTCAAGAATGTAGTGCGTCTTCGACCACTTTATAACGGTGCGCGTTTCCGCGTTGTACGAAAAGCATTCCCAAATATAAGAACCGTGTTTATAGCGAAAACGCGTTGTGTGGACACGTGTGAAACGATAACTGTATTATTAATAACATTGGCTGTCAAAACATTTGTGTAAATTTAAATGTAAATCAAAATCGAGAATATTTTTTGAGTAAAGCCCACTTGAGCTAAGAAGTCAGCCAGCAGGCAACAAAAGCATTGCACAATTACAGATTTAAAAAGAAATAAACAATAGCAATTATGTTCTAAAATTACATTCACACTTGAAATGTATTTTAATAGATTAAATGAGGAAATAGATGGCAGAATGGAGATGCCAGGAGACAAAACTAGGTGGTTCCAAAACTGGCTGCTACATTACATGCTTTTGAATTGTGTACAACATCTGGTAACTATTAATAGAAAATAAAATGAACGTCGCAGATTTTTAGGATTGTGCACTTAATAACAGGCCAGACATAAAGAGAAGAATTACGGACAACAGCTGTGTAAATTAGAACAGCCCTGCAGTAAAAATGTCTTCTCACGTCCAAGGACATGTGCCCAGCCATGGCCTAGAGGTCAGTGATGGAGCATCCACTGCAAATTGTAATGCAGCATGGTAAACTGGGTTAAGTTTAAGTATACCGAAGCATTCCGATATGCTACATCACAGTAGGAAAATAACGGAATGACTAGCTTCAATAATCTCTATACGAATTGACATTAGAAGACAACGCTTGTTTCTGTACAAGAAGCCAACCTTATTTCACTTGTTTGATTACCTGATGAATATGCATAGGCACTGAATGGTATATTTATTGAACTGATCATTATACTATACTCTTTGGTTCTTTCGGTAAAGTCATGTAGGTAGAAAAATAATAGATCGCGACGTTTCAATCGCAACACAAGCAATCGTCATCAGGTGGGACAACCACAGCAAGAAAAAACTTCTCAAGATTGATCATTAGACTGATGAAGATATTTATAATGATCAGTGTATTCAACAATTAGACCATTCAATGCCAAAATCCAGATTGGAAGGGAAGAGCCACAATTTATCTTAGGAGGGAAAAAAACATAAATTTAGTTTAACTCATTTTCAAAATGAGTAATTCAAAGCAATACAAGTATCCCTCGATTTTACAAGTATTTAGAAAATTTTCGTTAAAGCAATTGACAATATGGATATTTTTCGGTTAACTAAATTGAATTTCGTGCAAACGAAATTTCACCGGGTACGTGCCACGAGATCAAACAAGAAGCACCGGGAGGCTGCATCATCCATCCACAACAGAGTAGTGGTATTCCTCGTGCAACTGTAATGCCTCCACATCACCTTGCCAGTCATTCCAACATGCAGATCTTTTGGTGAGTTCCCTGAAATAGTTAATGATAAAAAATATATAATTATCGTTTTAATGTTTATGCTTTTTTCTTATTTTTGTATTGTGAAAAGTGGATCTTTTTAGGTAGTTAGAATGACTGTCCAAAACACCTTCCTAATTTTTCTGTATTAATGGAAAAAGCCATCCCGATTTACAAAATTGTATTGTGTTTTTTTAAGAACACTTCGCTTTTATAAATTGAGGGATACCTGTAGTTGATTCTGAATAACATCAATATCCTTTTATAAATTGTCTTGGAAACCATTAGGTGCCCAATCTTCAGATAACAAAATGGTACCATCTGCAAAATTAATTGTTCATTTTCTCAGGTTTTTTTTTATTACTGGGATTAATATCTTTAAAGTTTTTTCATAATGTACTTCGAAGTGTATAAACTTAAGAATGTTTGGATCTTTACATCGATTCATAGTCTTATCCTCCCTATAGAAGAATCGAATCGTGTAATAATTGATGTTTTAAATAATAGATTTTGTATGTTATTGATTAATCCTCCTGCAGCCGCTTGTGGCCTTGCCAATTGCCACTTTTTGTTACAACGAGTTGCAAATATAAATAGTTACAATTGCTCAATGCCCCTAAGGATGAATTGTTATATGCCTGTACTTTGGCTCTCATCAGTGACAAAATGACATTTTTTTCTGGCATATTACGTGTGGTATGCAGTTGCTACTCACAGCAGATGAAACCACTGAGGATCTGCAAGGCCTGCAAATGAAGCTGCACAGGAAGACCGTCGTAGAGACTCACAATGAAATGGTGTCGACCATCTTCAGCCAACAGATTGAGCAACTTTTTACTGAGGCCAAAGGAAAGATGCAGAAGCAGAGAGACTTACAGTGCAGCATGGTCGACTCTTACACTGCTTCTTTGGGTAAGCGGGGAACCCATGGCATACACGGTGATTTGTCCTATAGCAGTGCTTCTTAACATTTTGCATTCCACGGCGCAGACTTATGAGCTTGCTCAATCTGTTTAGTACATTAAAACCAAATAGTTACTGGTTCCCGCTAGGTGTGAATGCATTTTAGCCAAGAAAGATAAATCACAATCCTGTATTTTTACTTATCGTTTTCAGAACAAGGACATAAAATGGTCCTGCCAAAATCCGTGACAATAATTTTTCCAACTGCATGAGTGTATTTGTGCGTGTGCATCCAATATATCTGTGTGCGGCTCTGAGTCTCCGTGTCTGTGTCTGTATGCCCAACTGCATATGCGTGACCAATGGAGAGGGTAGGAGGTAGGGGTGTGGGGTCTTGAGGTTTTTTTCCTAAAGCAAAAAAAATACCCGACACACCTGCCACCTTTCCACGGAACACCGGTTTTGAAGCGCTGTCCAAGAGCAACGTGTTTTATGGTGGAAGACACACCCAGAAACACAAACGAGTGCCATTTTATTTCAAGACCACAAACATGTGGCAAATCGGCAGTTCTTGTAAAACATGACTATGTAACCTCTGAAACCGCATCAAATCAACCCTGTATCCTTATCCAAGGATCAACCCTGCCTGTCATCTTAATGTATTAAAAGTTAGGGCGATAACACTGCAATGACGGCACTACTAGTGTCACTCCTAATAGTGACCTTAAATTATCATTCGCAAGCTGTAAACGTGTGTCAATTGATGCACTGGGAAGGTATACGTTTACAAAATAAGAACTATGTTGTGTGTTGCATATTCGAGACTCTATTAGACTGTTTTTTTTAGACGTTTGACAAGTACATAATTATTTTCTAGTGTTTTCCTTATGTAAGGTTTGTCGGTAAGGGCATTTTCATCCTGTACAGTAAAACCTTGGATCGCGAGTAACTTGGTCTGCGAGTGTTTTGCAAGACGAGCAAATGTTTTAAATAAATAGTAATTTGATAAACGAGCGAGGTCATGCAATACGAGTAGTACGTATACGCTATCTGCCGTGCGTCACGTGATCACAACTGATATATGAGTGCTTTGCTATACGAGTGCTTTGGATTACAAACACGTTTCCGGAACAAATTATGCTCGCAATCCAAGGTTTTACTGTATATGGGTTCTTTTAGCTTGTCCAAACTCTGAATCCGTGTGTTTTTGTGACAACAAGTGAGTCCAACACTACGTGCTGAGGCACTGACCGTGATGGCGGGTGAATGTGTGGCATGCAGGCGACGTCGTGAAGGCCGGCTCGCACACTCTGCAGGGGGTGTTGGAGGAGGTGGAGGGCTCGGTGACCTCCCTCAAAGAGTTCATGCAGGCTCGACTCGCACAGTTTGTCCAGACGCTTCATGAGCAGAAGGAGATCAGTAAGAGTGGCGGTTCCCAATTGGACCACACTCTCGTAAGTAAAAGTAACATTTTGTTTGTTAAATTCTCATACCATAACGTGAGAGCTTGTCAATGTAAGTGCATAGATTACATAAATCCCCAGTGTTTATTATTGTTGTGGTCTAGATGTGTGTTTCTTAGTAAACTGTCAATTAAATGTGAGATTGCCAGTACACCTTCAAAATCCCAAGGAATGTATATGGACCGCATGCACACGTGATGCGTGTACGCGGTTGGCCTACATGCATGCTGTATTGGTTACGTTATGCTTGCGATTTGTTCTTTATTCAGCTCGTCCTGTACACTTCACGAATCGGAAGCAATAAGAGCACAAACAATGAGGGTGTTAGAATGTAATGTGTATAACCATGTGGTATTATGCACTGTGGAAGTGTATCTGAGGGCTGGTAAGCTCGGATCGTTCCTTACGCTTTGCAAGAACTCGTGTCAAAGTACGGTGGATATGGGCTAACTTAACGCATAGGTTTTTGCAGTCAATATCATTCATAATTGATTGTTGGGTTAGGTCACATAATGGTCTGACTTGCTCTATATCATTAGTAACCCTACACCACCTGACAACCAAACAAATTATAATCTTTCTGCTAAATTTGATAGAGGATTGTTCAACATACCAGTGAGCTGCAACAATAACAATTGGTGTGTTAAACACTAGTAGGACTTGCACTTGATTTGTTTGGCTGTGCCAAATGGTGGAGGGTTCCTAACGACACCGTTTCATTGAGATCATTATTTGGCTTAGCCCAAATATCAATTATGTTTGTTTCAGGGCTACTGACGCCCTCTGTAGAAGCAGTGAATTCCATTAGGTCACCGGACCTTCCTGTGGTCCTTTAGGGAAATCAAAGGGTCATCCTTGGGTAGCTGCACTTGATTAGGGGGTTCACAACCATAAGTACTCTTAGCCTTTCAAGATGACTCCTTTCCTGCTGTGTATCTCCCATCATAGGGTCGGGGTTGGATTCGAGGGCCACTCTTACATAAGGGGCCACTCTTAAATGATCCCACCATTTGGCTTCAGGTCTTCCCATCAATCGGCAACCTCTTTATGAGACTCCAGTAGGTCCGTTGTTGATTTTCCAAAAAACTTTAAATCAAGAAGCATGGAGGTGATGGTGAGGTGTGCAGACACCAGTGACATGGACTGTGATGAATTCCTCACCATGAATACAGAAATGTGTTTATCACATTCGAGGACAAAGCATTGTTATTTAAATACTGAGAATACTGTGTGTTCGTGTTGTGTGGCACAGGAGTGTTTCTTGTAGTAACATTGATGCATTTCTCAATGAGCCTCTGTGATGATTCGACATAATGTCCAAGTATCGTGTGCGTGTTCTAGAAACGTTACGTGGAGGATGTTGATGAAATGATGCAGAACACGTTGCTTCCCACTTTCACATCGTTAAATGAACTCAACATGCACAATAAGAAGGTTTTTCAAAATTTACAAACAACTACAGCAAAGGTAAGTAAACTTTACAAGTCAAATATAAGATTTATCTGCACAGGATTAGCTTAGGGCATTACGCCGTACCCTTCCGCGTAGGGAATTACTCCGTACCCTACCGCGGAGGGCATTACTCCGTACCCTACTGCGTATACATTGAGCAATGCAGGAACAGTCTTCCGTTCGGCTCTGCTTTATATTGATTTCAGTGGCCTGTCTGGCTTACCCTGAATTCCATCATTCTTGATTCGAGCTTCCTGAGGTTTTAATAAAGTAATGTATGTACTAATGTGGGTGGATGTATTTTTGTAAAAATTTAACTGTTAAAATATATATATAACTGCTTCCCTTAACTTTTTACTCGTGGCTGGGCACCATTGACAAGTCACGCACCAACCATGAGATAACCCCAAGGCTCTTCCTGTACACCGATGTTATCCGATTTGCTGGCATGCCGGCAGCCACACGAGCAGCAAGCATCCCACTGAAATCACGTTTTGTGAGTCATCGTTTCGACCCTCGAATTGAGAAGGCGGGAAAATGCTGTGGTGCTGTGCGAGTTTCTATCGTCTAGTAACATGTCTTAAAACATGAAAAGCATGTAACCTCATCTCTGCAAAGATTGACACTTTTATTTTTCAATTTAGATGTGAAAGCCAATTGGTATCTCCCAGTACAGTCTGTTCTCCTATAGCACGTTTTCATAATGTGAATTGGATATAACGCATTTAATGTATTTGGGAACACTTTTATAACGCAGATGCGAATTGGATATAATGCGATTTGAGTGACTAGAACTACGTTGCGCGAGTAGAAATAAACGGTTGTACGGCTGCCTTTGGCGTAGCATCATACAAGGTGGGATACTACTGGATCCTTCTAGATGCTACCCACCACACGCTTCCGTCTTTGTTCAGCCTGCATACACATCTCACGTGTTTATTGTGGACTGCTTTAACCTATACTATTTATTGTATTGATATTTTTTTTATAACCTGGTGTTCTTTAGGAACGCAACTACTTTGTTGCAGAATGGATTGTTTTTCAAGGGTTTCCTGGTTAGCCGATATTTAGACATATCTTAGAATCACTGCTATATTTGATATTGTAATGAGGCCTTTAACCCCTTTTGTTGTGATTTCCTACTGTGGCTGTCGACAGGCTGAAGAGGTTAAAGACACATTGAGAACGTTTACGTCCAACCTTGTTGGAATTCTAGAGAAACTTCGTCTTGGCGCCGATTCGTCAATCAGGCGGCTGGCAGAGGAGAATTCTCTTTTGAAACAGAAAATGAAACTTCAGAGAAAACAGCAAGCACAGGTTGGAACTTGAAAAGGCGTGTGAATTGAAATAACCATTCACATGGCAGTAGTGTTAATGTATGGTATTGTGAATATATTTTGCAACAACATAATTGACCATTATCTAATTTAATTGAGGGATGAGTCGTCATTTTTATTAAGTTGCAAAATTAATGAACATATTTGGTTCTTTCGGTAAAGTCACATAGATAGAAAAATAATAATAAAGTGAATAAAAATAAAAACCACGACGTTTCGATCGCAACACAAGCGGTCGTAATCAGGAAAAGGGGGGTGTAGCCTCTAAAGACAAACTGTTTATAAAGGTTTAAAATGGGCGTAGCCCAAGTGTCAGCAGCATGGGCAGGGCAGCTAATGTTAATGTAAGTGAAGGTAGTAGTCGGCAACGACGGCGCTGGTGGTGGGTTTCCACCAATTAAAGGGCTGCCAGGTAATCATTGCATCTCGCTTTACACACTCACAATGTTGACGTAGAGGTTGCTGCCAGGTCTAAAATGGCTGCCAGGTCTAAAATGGCTGTGTTTCCATTTTAGACCTGGCAGCCCTTTAATTGGTGGAAGCCCACCACCAGGACCATCATATTACCCACTACTACCATCACCTCTAGCAGCAACCTCCACCGTCAACAATGTGAGTATGTAAAGCGAGATTCAGTGATTACCTGGCAGCCCTTTAATTGGTGGAAACCCACCACCAGCGCCGTCGTTGCCCTCTGCTACCATCACTTACATTAACATTAGCTGCCCCGTCCATGCTGCTGACACTTGGTTTATGCCCATTTTAAACCTTTATAAACCGGTTGCCTTTAGAAGCTAACCCCTTTTTTCCTCATGACGACCGCTTGTGTTGCGATGGAAATGTCGTGGTTTTTATTTTATTATTTTTATTCACTTTATTATTATTTTTATTTACGTCACTTTAGCGAAAGAACCAAAGAATATGAATTCCTGCAGTCTCGAAAGTTTTAAGTCAAAACCTAAACATATTTGCCTTTGGCCTTTGCGATTGGCAAGTCATTCCTTTGTGCTGCCATACTACACACACCCAATAGGTGGCCTATGAAATTTAGTGTTATTTTAGGACATTGCCCTTGAAAGACATACTGTAGGTCCAAAATGGATTTGGTCTTTTGCAAATTGTGTTATAATACTCACGGATGGATGTTATGTGTTTGTAATAATTCCACTTGGAAAACATGAGTTATATATTTTTTACAGGAAATTCGGAATGTGATGCAAACTCTTAATGCAGAGCTGACCTCTTTGGATAGTCAAGCAGAGGATGAAGTTGCCAGCATGTTGCACTGTGCGGACAATGTTGACACAATCCTGGGAAACCTCCACAACACTATAAAGAGGTAAAGGTGAACAGGAGATATTTCTTCACTTCCCATCTGTAGCACATGGCATTCATGCCTGCCTCAGGCCGGAGTGCTCTAGAGGGCATGCCATGTCACGTGCAAGTCCGTGATGAGGGCAAGCATGTCTCATTTGATGTTCATTTTACACCGATACAGGACATTGGAGATATTAGGATGCTTTTCGTGTTTGAATTCTCTCTCCTGTGCCTTTAACGAGAGAAATAATGAGACTGCGCGTCTGGGCTTCACCAGTGTTATACAAAATGCGGGACATCGATTGCGCCCTTAAGATAATGTCGAGCGTGATATTGCACTGTCCTGCTGTGTCTCAAGTCTGCTTCTGTTGTGTAACTCAGCTGCGTGTTATTGAGCCATTGTAATCATGGCACAGGCCTCTAATGCTTCAAGTAGACACTGGGAAGGCCTTGACCAAGCCCTCCCTGGCCCAGGGAGCTTGCCAGAGCAAGTCAGCCTATGAATAAAAAAGGCATTTTGGAGCTTGAGGGGAAATGAGAAAATATAATGAAAATAAAGTCACTTATTTATTTTTATGCAGACCGATTACTCCACATTTCGCATTAAATACCTTACCATCACGTAACAACAAAATTCTGCCATGTTGATAAATAGCCTTCACATTAAATCTTGACTTTAAGCTTTCGTGACCTAGGAATTCATACTGTTTGAGTCTTTCGGTAAAGTCACGTAGATAGGAAAATAATTAAATAATAAGAAATCACGACGTTTCGATCGCCACACAAGCAATCGTCTTAAGGTGAAAAAATACAGCAGGCGGACTGCTGAGGCAGGAAGAAATATAGCGAGAGAGCTACTGCAGCCAAAGGTTATATACGTTTGAGATGGGTATAACCCAAGGGTAAGTGGGCGGGGTTAGAGATGGAATTTGAAGTAAATGTAAGATCACAGAGCTAGGTATACCTCGGCCATTGTGTTACTAGAGATTAGAGATTAGCATGTCAATGTGGAACGGCTCCCGCAGTAGCGGCTGTGTTAATGAGACATTCAGCCTATTAAACAACGAGCGCCATCGCCGTATCGAGGAAAAGGGAGCAGCAGCTATGTTAGTGAGACATTTAGCCTGTTAATGTAAAGACATTTAACAAGGTAATGTAACTCAGAGTCGGAAATAACTGCTAACATAGGCAGGTAGGATGGAAGCATCACAGCAAGTTATGACTTTACCTGGTTAATAACGTCCTTCCAATGATTGATCCGTTTGTACCCATCTTCTCGGTTGAAATTGTATCTGTGTTTATATATCTGGATGGCTTCATGAACAAATCTTTGTTGATAGCCAGTGGGTTTGCATAGTACTTTCGTCTTGGAGAAATCAATTTCATGTGTGCCCACAGTGTTAAAACAATGATCAGCCACGGCAGAGGTGTTGATCCTACCTTGTTTCAGATCCGCCTTATGTTAGCGAACACGGTCTGAGACATGTCGCTTAGTTTCCCCAATGTAACTACTTCCGCAGACACGGCTTAGTTTGTAGACGCCGGGGTATTGCATGTCAGGGATCACATCCTTTACAGATGGGATCAGATCACGAATTTGATGTACTGTCTTGATTTGAAGCTTTCGTGACTGCAGGGATTCATATTCTTAGTTCGTTCGGTAAAGTCACGTAGAAGGGAAACAATAAAATAATACAAAATATAAAACAATAAAATTATCACGACGTTTCGACTGCAACACAAGCAATCATCATCAGGTGTGAAAAACACAGCAAATTTTCTTGCTGTGTTTTGGTTAATAATAGGAAAGCCACCCACACAGATTCCTATCTGAAACCTGATTCCCACCACCATCCAGCACAGAAGAATTCCCTCATCAAAACACTACACCATAGGGCCCACTGCATTTCTGACCAACACCACCTGGCCAGTAAATTGGAACATGTACATCGGGCCCTTAAGATGAATGGATATTCGGACCATACTATCCGCAAAGCGGTTTCTCCAACCATGGAGAAACAACCCCGAGACTCCGATCAAAACCATCACGTTACCATACATAGCAGGCGTTACCAAAAATATTTCCAAAATTTTAAACAAACACAAGATCCAGGTCCAATTCAGTACAGTACACAAAATCCGTGATCTAATCCCATCTGTGAAATGTCATTCCTGACTTGCAATACCCTGGTGTTTACAAACTAAGTTGCATCTGTGGTGATTGTTACATTGGTGAAACGTCATGTTTCTGACCGTGTCCGCGGGCACAGGGCAGATCTGAAACACGGCAGGACGAATTCCTCTGCCGTTGCTGATCATTGCTATAATGCTGTGGGCTCTCATGATATTATCTTTTCCGAGACCAAGGTGCTCTGCAAGCCGTCTGGATACCACCAAAGGTTTATCCATGAGGCCATCCAGATATACAAACATAGACAAAACTTCAACTGAGAGGATGGATTAAAATTGAGCAATCATTGGAAGGATGTTATTAACGAAGTTAAACCCTAGCTGCCTAACGGTTTATATTCATATCCACATCACCAGTCTTTTACTCCCAGCCTTGCAAATCACTAGGAAATTTGAGGTGCAGCTTTCCAATCGTGTAGTAGTTTTGTCCGAGTCCACTCTCCCCCGCTTCCCTCCCACCCGTGGGACATGAGCTGTATGCCCAGCTTTGGGATTGGCTCCCCCAGCCCACGCCCTGCCCCCACACTCACCCTGCCCTCGTTCCCCCCCCCCACCCTCCTCAGCTATATAAACCCGCGTTAGATCTATCTCTTTGACATATCTCAGCAACTGTTTTCGCTGTGGTTGTCCCCTCCTGATGACGGACGCTTGTGTTGCGCCCGAAACGTCGTGATGTAATTTAGTTATTTTCATTTATTTTTTACCTACGTGACTTTACCGATTAAAACCAAAGAGTATGGATTCTTGCAGTCACTAAAACTTCAAATCTAGAATTACCTTCAACTTGTTTGTAGAATGTTCCATTCCAGGTGAAGTAAGTGTTGGTGAGGCAGTGTCTCACCAGGGCCGGTATATCAGCATTCAGTCCTTGTTGGACCAAATCTTCAATGCTTGCAATGGTGTCGGGCACAGGAACTTCGATAAACAAAGAAACTACATCGAAGCTGACAAGCAAATCACCTGGAGATAGTGAGATGTCTTTAATTAGAGATACCAAGTGAGCTGAATTAAGTACAGCTGAGATGGTCTTGCCAGTGAATGGCAGCAAGGTCTCAGACGAAATTAGGCCAGTTTGTAGGTGGGCGAGTCCTCGATGCGGCGGTTGCGCTCGTTGTTTAATAGGCTGAATGTGTCTCATTAACACAGCCGCTGCTGCGGGAGCCGTCTCACATTGACATGCTAATCTCTAATCTCGAGCAATACAATGGCTTCAGCACCGTAGCCGTGGGGTTACATTAACAGATTGACATGCTGATCTCTAGCAACACAATGGCCGAGGTATACCTAGCTCTGCGATCCTACATTTACTTGCAAATTCCATCTCTAGCCCCGCCCACTTACCCTTGGATTGTACCCATCTCAAACCTTTATAACCTTTGGCTGCAGTAGCTCTCGCTATATTTCTTCCTGCCTCAGCAGTCCGCCTGCTGTATTTTTCACCTGAAGACGATTGCTCGTGTGGCGATCGAAACGTCGTGATTTTTTATTATTTTTCTATCTACGTGACTTTACCGAAAGACCCAAAGAGTAAGCCTTCACATTGGCGTGGAAAGTATTATACTTGAGACAAATATTGGTATTGCAGATCCACATGTTAATTTATCTCATTGTTCTCGCCCATGACAAATTTAGTAACATGTACAAAACATGTTTTGAGCCACGTTATTGCAGGTCTGTTCCACCGTGTAGCTTGGCACGCATGCCATGGAATATCCAGTAGGGTTCTGTTGCTGCTCCGTAACGTACGTGTTAGGCTTGGGTCTGCATCCGTGAGGGACATTACATATACATCATTGTCACTTATGCTATTAAGGTGTGTTTTTATTTGGGAGCCAGAATATAGTCAATGTTGATGATAATGATTGATATAGATTTTTAATCTATGTTGTGTTCACGTGATGTGTACAGTGATTTGCAGAATGGAGCGGACTTGACAGAGGTGTGTGGGACAAGCATGATTGACAGCTTGAGTGGTGTGCATGGGGAGATGCATGCTATGAGTAAGGCAGGAACAGCGCAGTCTGACTTGGCTGCAGAAAAGCAACTTTCCCTGTGTGCCGAGTTGAACCGGCTCCATGCATCGTCGCACAACTCCTACGACCATCAGCAACGTCAGCTGCAACAAATGATGTCGCATCAAGAGACGTCCTTCCAGGAAAACCAGAACGCCTGGGAAGCCTCACAAAAGGTACCTCAAGCTTTTAAAGGGAACTATTCACCAATACGGGAGACCCTTGAATATCACGGGGTTAATCATTCATGGTTTCGACCTATCTCTAGCTATCGCGGGGGTTGGATTTGGCCTTTCGCGCGTATACTGTAGACAGACGCACCGTGTCCTTGGTTGATACCTTGGGGGCGGGCGAGGGATGCGAGGCAGTCGGTCGCACCTCAACCTGCCATGCAAGAATCTTGTGGACAAAGACAACGATCCTCCATATAGCCTAATAACAGACTGTTGGGGCAAGTGCAGTTAGCAAGCACTTATGATGCTGGCATGGCACATGAGGGGGTGGTTGGCCAGCACCAATACACGCGCACACGCTTTGGATCATTGGTAAGTACAGTATTAAGTATTTGTACTACTATTTGTTTAGGATTTCTTTTGGTATATGGTTGTGTTAATTTAAATTATTTAGTTTTTAGTTTATTTGCCATACAGTACAGTATTTCAATTGTGGTGTCTATTTTTGGTTGCCGTATACCTAACCCCATTATTTAGGTATGGCTTAAGTATTGAATTTCACAGTTTTGGATTTTGCGGCACTTTCCTAGAATATAAACCCCAAGATATTCAAGGGTCTCCTGTATACAAATCTCTGAAAATGTTAATGTGTGTTTTATGGCCAGAACATTTACAACTTTTCTTTAGTAATAATGTTCAGCCTTTTGTAAATCCACTGCTGGATGAAGGCCTCCCTAAGTTGTGTTCCTCACATGGGATGTTTCACCATACTTCACCGAGTTGGTAAAGCTGGAGAGCAAGGACATTGTGACATAGAAGCGCAGTCCAATAGTTTTTCTGCATTGTCCTCTAACCATAACATGGCACAGCCTCACAGCCACCTATGATAACCTGGCATGCACAGTGGTCATCTCCAAGCACCATCCAGGCACAACCTGCTTAGCTTCCTCTATGTGATGAGATGGGCCACGTTTATGGTTTACAAATCGAATTGCAGTGTTGGGCTCGATGGTTAAGTGCTGCCGATGTAAATGAGACAAGAACATTTACCTTAACTGAATCTAGACCCAAATCATAAACATGTGTCGATTTTCTGGAGGGATAAATTGTGACGTTTACTTATTACTTGTGTTTGTTATATATCTCTTTGTGCCGTCAAACTAACATATTCACTTATGATTCTCGGCGTATCAAAATATACCTTACGTTTCTGGCCAGATGACTAGATTTTTGTTTAGATCAATGTTATTTTTGGCAGGTCTACTTTTGTCATTGACGTTCCCATGCATTCGCTTCTTCTGAACTCTGTATTTTAATAGATGTGAGTTGCGATTGTGCATTGCCAACTGCAGCGGGTATTTTAATTGGTGTATTTGTACAATGTTGGTTTTTGTTGTGCTTCTTCTTTACTTCCACAGGATTCAGGAACTAGAATGGATGCAGTTAGAGCAGCGTGGAGCTGCCATTTGCAGAAAAACGAGTTGCAGCTGCAGGCCGCAATCGTGAATCTGCAGAGGCAGATGGAAGTTGATCGGGAGGCTGTGGGCCAGCTCTCGAGAGTCCTGGAGGAGAATAGGAACACATGCCTCCAGACGATCAAACAATTCTTCCATGATGACTTCAAGAAGGACATTCCTACAGGTCACTTCACTGCTCCTTCAGTATTTTATAAAGGCCATACCACATTTGCATTTTATGTGGCATTCAGATGAGTGATATGTGGCAAATTACCTACCACTATTAATCGTCTGATTCGTGCTAGGGTCATGGGTTTTCTACTATACAGTGCAGCTATGTAATCAGGTGTGATGGTAGTTCACTGCTGTAATGAAGCACACTGCAAATTGATGACAGATGTTTAACTGAAACTTTTAACTTTTTTATTGTAACACTCACTGGAATTTTGTTGTACTTGTATAAACCAATAAAAATATTTAACTTTCTCAAAGGAAATATACACAATGATTCAACAATTGTTAATGGCAGTGTGTTAATCCTAAAATCTGGCACCTGGCCTGAATGTAGTGTAAAAACAACTTCCTTGGAAACTTGAATGCAACTAAAATGTTGAATATATTGAGTATACAATGTTGTCTTGCAGGTTCAGTTTTATGTTCATTGGCAGCAACATAATATATATAATTAAATATTATCTGACAGCCAATGAAACCAGCCCAATTATTATGTTTGACCACTTGCAGGCTCGAGTGCCTTTTTATAATGGTATACAGCGGCAGGTTAGCGCAGTGCTTTACAGCAATACGTTTCTGATTCAGGCGTCTTTCTCTGTTGAGATTGTATGTTTTCCCCTGTGTAGGTTTTTTCCGGGTTGCCACAATCTCCCGTGGCAAAAGAAAAAACCATACCATGTATCTGGTATTGGCCAAACATCCCAGTGCTAAAAAATTACCTGACAAATACTCGATTGGGATCAGACGGCAACATCGCCCTCCCAACTGAACTTGGCAGGATGTTCCTGAAAAAGTCTTCAGACTGAGTTTTTCCTGTGTAAACAAGTGCATCATAATAACATATATTTTAAGTTCACTTTGTGATGCTGACCGGAGTTATTTTCAATGCAGGCACAACTCCCCAGCGTAAGGAGTACCGGTACCCACGGGTTCTGCAGCGAACGGAACCCCACGATGTTCTGGTTGAGAAGTTCCAGCAGCAGGTGGACACGGTTCATCGTGGAGAACCACTCCCAGCTCAAGAAATACGAATTGTACGGACATTTTACCAAACTAATCATTATTATTGCAACTTAAGCATGGTCCAAGCCATGCTCAGGATTTCCCTGAACCTCAGCCAAGCCGTGGCTGAGCTGATCCTGCATCTTTGGAAGAAACGGAGCGGCTCGATCCCAAGCTGAGCCCGAGTGTTAGAGGCCGAGACAGACCCAAGCCGTGACTGAGAATACGGTCTCCCGAGTTATGTTTTGTATAAACATGAATTAACTTTTACTTTTCATGTTTCAATGCAAAGAGGCATTCAGAATGTTAAATGTTATATTATATTACTTTTTATACACGTACGTATCAATATTAGTATGTAGATGACAGCAGTTGCACTGCTACGCACTTGAGGTGTAATGATTCCATAGATCTAGTCCTCTCTTGAGCCTGACTGTGGGTGGTTAGGGAAAGGTATAGTTTGTGACATTCTAATCACTGTTAAATTGCTCAAACTAAATTAAAACCTAACCAGTCAAGGTGAACTCGGCTAGTTATATCAAGTTTGATGCGTGTGTTTTGAGTACATCACAATGTACCTCAGGGATCTCGCACAGGTCGTGCTTACTGCATGGTGCCTTGATTGTTTACTTACAAAAAATGTAACATTGACTCGAATATGATTTAGAATTTTACAGTTTCACATGTTTAACGACACAAGACATTGCATCATGGAATGCCCTTTGCATTTATGTTTTGGAAGCTACACTCATTCAATAATAATAAGAAGAAAATTTTCAACGTACGTATCGTGCTGAATGTTCCATGTTGCCGTTACAGGACAATGTAGAAGAAAGTGATAGTTTTGAGGAAGAGTCAACGGAGAAGTCCGATATCGATGAAGATGTTCCTTCCGAAGACTCCTCTGGTCTTCCCTTCTTTCAGGTATGAAACAGCGCTGGTGATAGCGTGGTAACGTGTGGTTTACAGCACGAAACAGAGAGGCCTATCCAGCAGTGGATTAACAATCAACTGTGTCGCGGTGGAGAGATTCACTCCCTCACTTGGTATGCAGGAGGTCTCGTGGGTTCGATCCCGACCCTGATGCCTGTTGTATATATGTGGAGTTTGCATGTTCTCCCTGTGGTCACGTTAATTTTTCCCCGGGTCCTCCGGTCTTTCCCTTCACATGTAAAAACATGCGTTTAGAGTATTTGGCTGCTATAAATTTCCACATGATAAGCCGCCACTTTGAGCTATTATTTGTGGCCAGGTTACTCCTGAAACAGAGCGATGTGTAGCTCAGTGAACCTTACCTGGTAAAATAAAAGTTGTTTTATTTGTGTTAACAAAGTGCTCTAAAATTTGTCTTACTATTTATTATTAGGCTTGTTAACCCAGGATAGCCTCACCGAATCGCAACTCTTTCTGGAGGGTCCTGCCAAGTTGTCACAGTAGTTGGCAGTGTTGCTACGCGTAACCCCAATTGAGCAAATTTGCAGGTACATTTTCAGCATTAGGATGTTTAGCCACAGCATGAAACCTGGCAATCCAGAGGAAACTCATTCGGAACAAGGGCAGAACATATACACTGCACACAGAAAGCGGCCCGATCTGGCAATCGAATCCATGCCCTTCTTGCGGCAGAAGAAGAAACATTCCAAGTTGTGTCGCGCAGCCGTCTTGTTTATTTTAGAGATTTTTGCGTAGTATTGAAAAACACGTATGAAATTAAGAATATGTAAACAAAAAAAATACATAATTCTCTCCTGATACAATCATTGTCTTAATATTAAAGGTGATGTCTGCATTTCAAATAAAAAATATTCGTCTGTTGTAAGCTGAGTAGCTGTCATTCATTGACATGAGAAGCTATTAAAATGTATTTCTTCCATCGGATTTATGGAAGAAAAAAAGTAGAGGTACAAGCTATTAAACCAGCATGGAATTATGAATGACTATATTTTGTTTATAAACTGTAAATAACAATCTGTAAAGCGTATCCGACCAAGTGGCTCTGTGAACACCCTCCACTCCCATAGTGAATGAACAACAATAATAATAACCTGGGACAACTCGTGCAGCTGACCCCTTACGTGAGACCTGAACCACGACAGCAGCAGCAGCAGCGGCTCATAATTGGAAGGCTGCGAGTTCAAATCTGGGTTGGCGGTTGACTCAGCCTATCATCCCTCTGGGGTCATTAAAATAAGTATCCGTTGTTGGTTATCGTATGGATAGACTTTCCCCTGCCATAGTAACGTCCACCTGGCTCCGGGATAAGCAGGAAATCGCTGACTTTTAAACGTTGCGTGCCCAGAGAGCATCCAGAAGCAAGAAGGACAAGGAGAACAAGGCACTCTCCTGCACGTCGAGCCTCCAGAACAAGAGCGACGGCTGCAACAACGACGCGGAGACGGCCACGTTCAAGTCTAAAATCCCTCTGCAAATCCATAACAACTAACGGCCATAGGCTCACTCTGGAGTACAATCGCAGGATTGGTTTGTCAGTATATGTTACATTTTATTTGTATTGTTACATATTAACTGAACGTAACATGGTGCAGTGTTGGCATTTGAAAAGTTGTTTTAACAATACCTTTAATACCTTCCTATGTGTCCCAACATTTGTCTGGAGATTATTTCATTCTTTAAAATGTGCCTTAATCTTAATAGGGTGTAAGTTTTTTGCATTGTAATACATTTTAAGGAAAATGCATTCATCAGCCTGATTTTTTTATATAAAACATTTCATTTGCTCATTATTTTCATCCTGATTGTCAATCCGGCATTGGGATTCACATGCCTTGTTTATAATTGTGGTTTTGCCCTGCACCTCTCATTCTCAAATCCTTGCCCTGGGATACCACTTAGAATGTAATGGCTCTCGTGTCACGCAACTGTTGTGGTATATTTGCCAAACAAGAAAAATACAGTTAATAACTTGGCCATCACAACTCTGCGTAATGGCACTATATGCAAACAAACATGCATTCCCCTTCGTATGGAGTGAAGAGATGAAATCAATAAATTATCACGTGATGGCAGCCCTGCGATCACATGGTACGCCTGGCCGTTGTAACACAGTTGAATGGGATTTGTAAAACAATACTCACATCAGGTGCTATATGATTGCCGTAATATGTATGTCCTTAGGAATTGTTACATAGGAGAAGCCAGCGTGCTGTTTGTGCCCATACAATTGTTAGTAGCTTAGTAAGTTGTGATGGTCTCGCAGTCTGCCAGGTGGTTAGTTGGTGATGTATGTGTGAAACGCCATTCATAAATAGGGGCACGGATGTAAGTTTTCATTTACTTAAATGTATTTTGTGACCAAGTGCTTCGCATTGTTAAAACACTTGCAAACACTATTTAAAAATAATAAATTTGTAATTGAATAATTGTGTTTGTAATACATTTTTAATATAAATGGAAATGTTATTCGGAACTGATCGTGTAAGAGGGCTATTCAAACGTGGATTGCGGAGTTATAAAGTATGCAATGATTTGCCCAATTCGCAAATCAATGACTTCACTCATTCAGGGTCTCGATCCCATATTACGTCGCTAGTAGTGCAGTATATTACCGGCCAGGTGCCAGAGGGAGAGTGAGCGAGCCACAATTGTAAGGCTGCGAGTTAAGTCCTGATTGGAGTTTAACCAATTCCATTGTTCCTCAGATGTACTTTTTTTTTACAATCATTTTGTGGGAAAGCCAACAGCGGCTATCCTACCGGGAGGCTTGCTCCCACCACAGGAATGAGGAATTTACACCACTGGCTTGGCTGTAAACAGGAGACTAACACTGTTTAGATGTCATGGGACCTTTTTTGCCAGTAACAAAGTATAAAAACTAAGAATAGATTTTACACTTTCTGGCAATAAAACAGGTCTAAAGATATTCAAACAACAAATATATACCTTTTGAAAAGAATCAAGTCTGCATTAACCACACGTACTTGTGAACATGCAAACAAAACATGCTCTGATAATATAATGTATGCATTGTCTTAGAAACTGATTGGCCTACACCAGAGACGGTGTTCTTTATGGCTGAGTCTCGCCAGTCAGACCAGAGAACGCCAAAAGACGAATAGTACAACGCCAATACACGTATCGGAGCATGTGTAGTGGGTTCGCACGGAGACCGGAGACGTAGCTTTTAGAGGCAACACGTTTATTACAATAAACATTACAATAACGTTATCGGTCCCTAACACAAAGGGATGATGGCTCCTTTACCCGCTACCTGGGGAGGTATGGCCTCCGGACTTATGTTGTTCTATCACTGGGACCACGGGCTCTCAGTCCTCCTGCTAAGGGTGACCTGACCCAGCCAGGGACTCGACCACTGGCCCGCGCTCGACCCCGGCCCTTAAAAGGACGTCGGGTCCTGGGGTTCCGAGGGTCCTAGCCGAGCTGGTCTTCAGTCTTTGTCTTGAGAGCACTGCCTCGAGCCGTCCTGAGGTCCCGTCTTTTATATCCACCTCGGGGACTCCCCGCCCTCGGTACCGCCCCCTTTCTGGAACCTTCCAGGGGGCTCTGGAATAACTCCCCAACCCCTCACCTGGGGTCGGGGCAACTCGGCATCTCAACGGTCCAGCTCTATCTCAGGGTGGCACCCCCTACAGACCCGTGCCCGCAACTACAGGTAAGTGTACATTGGGCGGCGTGTGCTATGCATTTCCGACGTTACACATGTTCCGCTCAGGGTGAGCAGTTCTATCATTGGTCTTTTTTATACTTTTGTCACGACTGACGACAAAGTGGGAAGAAGAGCCACTTTTATTTATGTTGTAACTGATTGTCACTGTGTGGTGCCGGGCTTACGAAGCCAGGGCTGATAATGTGCTGACATTTCGATTTAAAGCTTTCGTGACTGCAGGAATTCATCTTCTTGGTTCTTTCGGTAAAGTCACGTAGACTGAATTCAGACGCTGTCGCCTCGACAGATCTGGTTTCACCTGAGGACGGCTGCTTGTGTTGTGGCCGAAACGTCGTGAGAATTATTTTATTATGTTTTATTTTTATTATTTTATTACTTCCCTTCTACGTGACTTTACCGAAAGAACCAATGTACTGACATGTATAGCCCGTTTACGGGGCGTAGTACCACCAGCCCTAGCGGGGCTTTGGTGAGCGCTGGTCAGCACGGAGGCACCGTGAGCAGTGTGCAGTGTGGGCTCCCGGTGAGGGAGCGAGAGGGAGCGTCAGCCAGCCAGGGCTACGTTGGGGAATGATACGTTGGTTGACCTACTGACACGTGACCAGATGATATTGGAGGGGGCCATGGTGGACGGGGGCCGCTGGGCGGTCACGTGGTCTAAAAGAGCTCTCAGGAGCTTTCGAGAAAGAGCTCGAGAGATCTGGAAGGTGAGCCGGGCGAAGGGCGGAGCCAGTCCAAAGGGATATAACGGGGCCGTGAGGAGCTCGGGGGTTCTTCGTGTGCTGGCGTGAAGAAGATCCACGTCAGGGAGAAGAAGCCTCGAGCCACGCGGTCCAGGACCAAGCTTGTGGTCCGGGCCGGGATAGCGAACCGTGTCTAGTTCTGCCGCAGCGTGGCTAGATGGGGATTCGAAACCCGAGTGTAGATTGTGTGATGTGTTAGAGTTACGTAATAAATAGTACTGCTTCCAAGATAACGTCTGCGACTCAGTTGGACTCACTACATTTACATACTTCCACAATAAGAGACCCCAGGCTTTAGCTTGTATCTTCCTCCGAACGTCCCCACTCCTCATGCTCTCCACTTTATATATTCCTCAGCCCCCTTTCTCGAACCTTTTTGTCCTTGTGTTTTACTTTTAGTCAATCCCTATCCTCCCCCTCTAACAGAACCTTTGTTTTCCTATTCAACCCTTATTCCTCAAATCCCTTTAAGTCTGCCTTCCGACCAATCACCGTGGAGGCCTTCCTTCCAATCGGAGACGTTTGTTTATTTTCAAATAGCCTTTAGGCTGCTTATTGGCCTGGGGTAATTTTTCGGTCATTACACTTAAAGATACTGGAAAAAAAAGTCCCCATGATATCGCTGCTCACCCGCAGCGAATACATGCTCTATGTGCATTGGCTTTGTACTGTTCAGTTTGGCGTTCTCTAGTCTGACACTGGTGAGACTATGCAATAAAGAAGGCTGTTTCTGGTGTAGGTCAATCCGTTTCAAAGCCAATGCATATACAGGGTGCTTCAAAAATGTTAAAACGGAAATGCACTATCGTTTTAATTTGAAAAATAACGGGTAATACACTAATATAACAAAAGTATGTTAATATCTTCAAAAAGTCAGTCTCCACTTGTTCGCTATCGTCAACACGTGGCCTGGAATTTTCTCCAGGTGGTCTCCAGAGCCCGGAGGCACATTTCTTGTGGTATTGTTGCAAAATCTCTGAAGTGTTCACATTTTTTTAAACACTCTGTATTATCAGAGCATGTTTTGTTTGCATGTTCACCACAAGTACGTGTGGTTAATGCAGACTTGGTTCCATGTAAAAGGTATCTATTTTTTGTTTGAATATCTTAATACCTTTTCATTTCCAGAAAGGGTAAAACCTATTCTTAGTTTTTTATTACTGCTTAGATGTTCATTTGGGCAAGAATTCACCGAGGGTCGTGACGAGAATCTGTTTCGTACACGCCACTATGTAGTCCTTGCAATTTGATAGAGCTACAGGGTTTGTTGAACGATTACAGCATTGTATGTTGCCTAAAGTCCTTCAACTCGTGATTTGATGCGTGTATCATGAAAGCATTTTTTAAAATCAAATTGATGCAAAGCTATATGCCTCGTCATTACATGTTAATATTTAGAGAAATGTAAAAAAGAAAAATCTCAAATTATACTCTAATTGTGTAATTTGTGCAAATCCCTCTGCATTAAAAACTGCCCTACATAAAACCCAACCATTCAAAGGGAACTTCCCAGTTGCAGCTGTTCCTATGCGGTACAAGGTGATTTTACCAGCCTGCACAAGCGGGCATTAGTTTGATACATTATTGATGTCATCCCAATTGAATAATTTACAGGTAATTTTACCAGTGCTCGCTTTCAGTACTTTCCCCAATAGTCTGCAAAATGTCACACGAGCACATGTCAACCCCACGGGCCTCCAACAAGGGTGACCCCGACTGAAAAACCTTGGGGAAAATAAATTCCACCTTTAAGACAGCTTTGCTTGTTGGTGTTTGTCTCTGAGTAATGCACGAGCTGTTAGCGGTGTGTTTGCCTCAGTTTAGCGCTGTCACTCTCAGCTATGCTGCAGTGCCAGATTGCTATACACCCCTGACTGTCCTGTTTATAGTGCAGGAAGCAGCAGACTGTACTCTTAGTCTTGGATGCCACGTTGCAGTCAAACCGAGTTGCAGTCCACTGGTAACATTCAGGACAGAGCTCTTGTTGCCGGCAGTGGTGGTTGGCTCCACACCTGTGATCCAGCACTGCAGTGAGGGTTGGTGGATTGCATACAGATGGAGTTAAACTCTATTCTCATGGGCATCGATGAGGCGCCATTCCCTGGTTCGTCAGGAGAAGGCAGTGCAGCAAGTGGATGAATCGGCATCTTTTTTTTCCTGCACGGGGATTGTTGCGTGTGGGTTGTCTCTGGGTGCTCCAGCTTCATCCCACTTCCATAACACGCTAATTGTCTGAAAACATCTCAAAATGAAAAACCCAACATAGCAGGACCCTCCTGCACAAGAGTCCAGCGACTCTGAGAAATAAAACATCTCGTTCTCAAGCGAATTGCTCACACAGACACGGGACTGTCACGCAACACGCACGGACCAGTGTCCTCGGGCAGAGGGGAGGAGGGGATTACTATATTAGTTTGCGTAGCAGCAACGGGCAAATGTACATCGGCAGTAAACGCCTCCACCCCCATAGTCAATGAACAAATATACTTACACGGGTTAGTTGTGATTAGTTTCCCGCTGTTCTCTCATAGAGAGGCTGCGAGAAGAGATAATTCGTGGAGCTGACAACGTATTACAGTGAGGGAAAAAAGTATTTGATCCCCTGCTGATTTTGTACGTTTGCCCACTGACAAAGAAATGATCAGTTTATCATTTTAATGGTAGGTTAATTTGAACAGTGAGAGACAGAATAACAACAACAAAATCCAGAAAAACGCATGTCAAAAATGTTATAAATTGTTTTGCATTTTAATGAGGGAAATAAGTATTTGACCCCCTCTCAATCAGAAAGATTTCTGGCTCCCAGGTGTATTTTATACAGGTGTAGAGGTGTTACGGGAGGGCGAACAAACACACCTAAGAATATGAATACACCAGGGGTGGTTATGCCCGCACGCGGAAGGATGCTTACATCCACGTCCGCGCCGTTTAGCCTGGGGGGCTAAAACGGCGCTGTGATCCCCCACGGCCCCACCCCTCGGTGGGGGAGTTGCTATATAAAGCGGTGAGCCGGTGGGCTTGGGGTTCAGTGTTTTAGCTTAAACCAGTGAAGGAAGACCGGCAAGATAGGTCCTGGGACACCTCCGGATCGCCGTCCTTCTAAGGACCGACCAGGGCAAGCCAGTGGCGTGGCCCCGAGAACCCAGAGCCGATGTTCTTGTAAGAGCCGGTCTGGGGACTCAGGGTGCCGTAATCCCAGCTTGGCCAGAGCTGGGTCAGCTAGCCTCCCCTAGCTCTAGTGGAGGACCTGGGAGTAGGCTAGCTGGGATAGAGATTGTGGGATCTCCCTGTTAGACGGGTGAAGGGGCAGATACCCCTTCGAGTGTTGTATACCTTGGCCTGTATATAGTGGAACGTTTAATAAATAAGTGTGCCTCCGACTACGTCGTCCAAGTCTCTTTGAACCTACTACACAGGTAACGAGCTGAGATCAGGAGCACACTCTTAAAGGGAGTGCTCCTAATCTCAGCTTGTTACCTGTATAAAAGACACCTGTTCACAGAAGTAATCAATCAGATTCCAAACTCTCCACCATGGCCAAGACCAAAGAGCTCTCCAAGGATGTCAGGGACAAGATTGTAGACCTACACAAGGCTGGAATGGGCTACAAGACCATCGCCAAGCAGCTTGGTGAGAAGGTGACAACAGTTGGTGCGATTATTCGCAAATGGAAGAAACACAAAAGAACTGTCAATCTCCCTCGGCCTGGGGATCCATGCAAGAATTCACCTCGTGGAGTTGCAATGATCATGAGAACGGTGAAGAATCATCCCAAAACTACACGGGAGGATCTTGTCAATGATCTCAAGGCAGCTGGGACCATAGTCACCAAGAAAACAGTTGGTAACACACAATGCCGTGAAGGACTGAAATCCTGCAGTGCCCGCAAGGTCCCCCTGCTCAAGAAAGCACATATACATGCCCGTCTGAAGTTTGCCAATGAACATCTGAATGATTCAAAGGACAACTGGGTGAAAGTGTTGTGGTCAGATGAGACCAAAATGGAGCTCTTTGGCATCAACTCAACTCGCCGTGTTTGGAGGAGGAGGAATGCTGCCTATGACCCCAAGAACACCATCCCCACCGTCAAACATGGAGGTGGAAACATTATGCTTTGGGGGTGTTTTTCTGCTAAGGGGACAGGACAACTTCACCGCATCAAAGGGACGATGGACGGGGCCATGTACCGTCAAATCTTGGGTGAGAACCTCCTTCCCCCAGCCAGGGCATTGAAAATGGGTCGTGGATGGGTATTCCAGCATGACAATGACCCAAAACACACGGCCAAGGCAACAAAGGAGTGGCTCAAGAAGAAGCACATTAAGGTCCTGGAGTGGCCTAGCCAGTTTCCAGACCGTAATCCCATAGAAAATCTGTGGAGGGAGCTGAAGGTTCGAGTTGCCAAACATCAGCCTCGAAACCTTAATGACTTGGAGAAGATCTGCAAAGAGGAGTGGGACAAAATCCCTCCTGAGATGTGTGCAAACCTGGTGGCCAACTACAAGAAACGTCTGACCTCAATGATTGCCAACAAGGGTTTTGCCACCAAGTACTAAGTCGTGTTTTGCAGAGGGGTCAAATACTTATTTCCCTCATTAAAATGCAAATCAATTTATAACATTTTTGACATGGGTTTTTCTGGATTTATTTGTTGTTATTCTGTCTCTCACTGTTCAAATAAACCTACCATTAAAATTATAGACTGATCATTTCTTTGTCAGTGGGCAAACGTACAAAATCAGCAGGGGGTCAAATACTTTTTTCCCTCTCTGTACATAACCTTATCTGGCACCTCTTACTCACATTATATTGGCAACGCCTTTTTGACTTGCGTGTGTTTTGTTTACAACTTTTAATTACCACGTTTGTTCACGTGCAAAATTACTTAAGGACCCTGCTCTACTCGTTTGCTGCAATATTGATGTTTTTGTTGTTGCTGCTGTGCTCATACACCATGGAACTCTCTTGTGAAATAGCCGGAAAACTGACTGTAACAAATACAAATATACTTAAACGTCCAAAAGCACTCCATTAAACTCTCATCTGCCCCGTCGTTGCATCGTATACTCGTTAGAATATTGGCTAATGAAACTATTCATTTAACATGAACATTGTTTTTACAGCCTAATTTACATGGATTTTGTATTCATGTTTTTTCATGTGGGTCATCCGCTTCCATGAGCCATTGTTAGTTGGCTAGTGTCACTGGAATGAGGAAACATGGCGAGCTCTGTTGATGTCTACTTCAACCGTCCAACCTGAGTGGACCTGAGCTTCACTTGAAGTAGAAGGGATCTTGGAGCGAGATATGTGATATTAAGTGTTGATACTCTCACCTCTTCCAAGATGTCTGGCCTCGGTATCTGAGGTCAGACGAAGAGGAGACTAAATCATACCGCCGCCTTCTGCAATCAGTGGCATGAGTAACCACTTGCAGCGCTGCATCTTTATCTGTTCATGACCCATGTTAGTTAAGTGAAACGTTACCTTGGTGGCTGTAGGGCTCTGACACCTGGTGATGGTGGTGGAGGCAAGTATATTCATCTGCTGATCCCTCATCATCATCCTTTTCATGGTGACTTGAGACACCTTACGCTCACATGCTTTAAGATGAGCCGGCTTCTGTAGTGGGACACCACAAAGACAAAGATCAAAGATTCCCTGTATAGCAACAAATATTCATGTAGACCGATGGGGAGGCCGAGCAACAATTCAAATATTCACTGTTACTTATCGGTTTCCACCATTCATTCTGAGTTGACCAGAATGTCACTTGAAGAAGGGATTTCAGAGGTAACTTTGATATCAAGTGTGGTTACTCCCACATCTTCTCAGATATCTGGCACCAGTCTGATGTGATAGCCATTACACCTCCATTGCCCTTTTTATTGATCGTGCTTGTGCAACACTGCCAATACAGCAACATCAGAAGATTCCTCTAACCCACACAAGTGGCTCAGCGGTTGAGTGAGCGGCTCGCAATTGTAAATGTTGAGAGTTTAAATTCAGGTTGGGATTGGGGGGGGAGGAGGTTGAATCATGTCTGTGACTGGGGTCAATACTTTGGGGACTGCAACCATGGCATATTATGGATAGACTCGCCCCCAACCATAGGAATGTGAATTTCCACCACTGGCCTTACAGTGAGCACCAATGTCTAAATCTGGCTCATTGGAGTAGGAAATCACGTTGAATTTGGTTTTAGTATATATACTAATTTGCTGGGCGGGGGTGACTATGCATGTGGCCTGTAATCCAGTACTGTGGAGGTAGCAGTGAGGGTTGGTGGATCACACAAACAAGTTGCGAAATTCACTTCCCATGTTTATTGAGGTGCCAAATCCTGGCTCACCAGGAGAAATGTGATACAGCAAAAATGTGGACTCCACCTGTCTCGTCTGTACGGGATAGTGTCTCTCCCTCAGAATGGGTTTCTCTGGGTACGCTGGTTTCCTCCCACATGTAAACACCCATTAATTGTCCGATAACACCTTAATATATAGGGGACCACAGAGCTTGGGCAGTTGTTGATATGACGGCTGCTGCCTTCCCAATTCATCTATGATTCCTTGTCATGCCTCTGATTCGTCCTGTCTTCGATAATGAGTGAACACTGTGCAACAGTGGTGGCACGTTGCATGTTGAATTCACGTCTCCCTCCATGTGTCACGCGTCATTCCTTTGGTATTGAGCCATCGCGACGCAGCCGTGGTGGCTGCGCCGTGCTGACGACTCGTTGCATTCGGGTAACCGGGTTGACATCTCTTCTGTCTTGAGTCATCATTGGGTCTCGGACAGGAAAGCAGATTCCCCTGCTACGAGCTACCTGCTCCATCTCGTGACCGATGGGCGGCAGGCGTGGGTGTCTGCGGTGAGAAAAGGCCAGGAGCAGCCAAGCATGAGTAGCATGTGGTGTAGAGAAACCTGGCTCAAGCCTAGACAGATCTCGAGTGTGTGTGTGAGAAATATCTGAACCGGTCCTGGGCCTCCCCGAGGTCGACTCAATTTCAAACGGGTACTTGGTGCGATGTGTAAACATCGCCACAAGGGAGACAAAGGCGGCCGAGCCTTGTGCGAGCTACCCACATCTCATATCCTATGCCGACCTTCAAAGCTAACAGCACTTGCCTTAAAGTCCATTAAGGCTATAAGGGGGATATTTGTCTTTTTATGCATAACACGTCATGAATGGAAATCTGACTTGATTTGAAGCTTTCGTGACTGCAGGAATTACTCTTTGGTTCTTTCGGTAAAGTAACGTAGAAATAAAATAAATGAATAAACAGAGTACGACGTTTCGATTGCAACACAAGCAACCGTCATCAGGTATAACTAAAATTGAGAGAGATACACACACAGACACACAAGCAGAGAGAGACAACACAGACACAGAGAGACACACACAACATAGACACACAGAGACCCAATGCCTCTGTGTCGAGGCCTTAAATAGAGAGAGAGGGGGGGCAGAGAGAGAGGTGGGTTTGCTGGGGCAGCTGCTGGAGCAGAGAAATTAGCATGTCAATGAATCCACCCCGAAGCGACCGAGGGAAAGAAGATCGAATGGCCCTATGAGCGCCTGGTAAATTTTAGAGAGAGAAATAGTTTGAGAAAACTAAATTTAGCAAATATTTTTTAAATGTAATGTAATGCAACACAAAGAGTCGGCTAACACACAGTTAACGCATAGCCTGATTGATTACGATCTCCAAAGATTGCTAAAATTAGAAGTTAAGTGTGAAATTTTACAGAGACACACAGAGAGATGTGTGGAAATCCACCCCGAAGCGGCCGGGGGAGAAAAAGAGAGAATGGACCTATAAGAGCCTGGTAAATTTTAGAGAGAAAAATAGGTCGTTTGAGAAAACCAACTTAGAAAAAATGTGGGAAATGTAATGCAATGCCACACAGAAAGTCCGCTAACACACAGTTAACGCATAGCCTGGTTTATTACAATCTCCAAAGATTGCTAAATTTGAAGTTAAGTGTGAAATTTGACCGAGACACACAGAGAGAGCAACTTACATCCACTGCGTAGAGGTGGTCCAAACTTGATTTGAAGCTTTCGTGACTGCAGGAATTACTCTTTGGTTCTTTCGGTAAAGTCACGTAGAAAGAAAATAAATTAAATAATAGAGTACGACGTTTCGATTGCAACACAAGCAACCGTCATCAAGTTTGAACCACCTCTACGGGGTGGATGTAAGTTGTTTTCTCTCTGCGTCGCTGTCAAATTTCACACTTAACTTCAAATTTTGCAATCTTTGGAGATCGTAATCAACCAGGCTATGCGTTAACTGTGTGTTAGCCGACTCTCTGTGTTGCATTGCATTACATTTCCAAAAGATTTGCTAAATTTTGTTTCATAAAACTATTTCTCTCTCTAAAATTTACCAAGCTCTAATAGGGCCATTCGATCTTCTTTCCCTCGGTCGCTTCGGGGTGGATTCATTGAATGGAAATCTGGATTATTAGGCCGTAAGGTGAAGACGTTTTACGTTTAATCCCGTTCCCATATATGGGGCACTAAATTATTTTAATTCTAATAAAAAGATCTATTGCTTTTGGCCGTGAAAATAAAAGTTCTCCATGTCTAATCCTGCAGTTTATTTTTTATTACTGTTTAAAGTCGGCAATATTTCTTTCCTCGCGTAATCATATTTTGATCATCAGTGATGAGGCTTTGCGTCACGTGCTTCCCGCTAGACCAATAAGGTGGCCGCTTTTTTGGGACGAGAGGTAAACATTAGTCCAAGATGTCTGCGCCCTTGTTGTCAATATCGAGTAGTGAAGAGGAGGAAATTACGGCCAGACCTCCTTCAAAAGTCCGTAAAAAGTATTTTAAACAATGCTACATGCATCTCACATCCATAAAGAAAGAAGAAACAAAGGATTTTACACGCACACGGTGGGATACATTCAGAAACTGCGTCAAACGGTGGCTTTTTTTGCAAGGTGAGAATCGGAGAATAGCAGAAACATACAAACATTGTCTAGAAATCGAGTTTGACAATGTTCCCGAAGAGGCTGGGTTTCACTCCACTTGCTACAGGCGTTTTATTGACAAAAAGCGCTTGGATGCGGCCGAGAAACGGGCCACACAGCGTCCTGAAGCTCAAGATCAAGGCCAGTCTGTGCCATCGGGTAGTAACGTTAGTATCGCTGCAGTTGATTGTCCCGCAAAAAAACTTAGGTCCAGGACCGGCCTGCCAGTAGCTTGTGCTGGTCCTGTGCTTTCTGCCTTGTGCATAATTTGTAAGAAAACGGACAAGTACATTACTGTGGGAGGCAAACGCCAGAAGGACCATCTTTCACAGGCAGAAACGTCAGCACGTAGGTAAAAACAAAACACACACAAACACACGTTTGAACTTTTATTCCCTTATGCTGGGTACCATGGCTAACTTTCAATTACAATTACATAATTTATGTAATGTTTATTTTACAGTCAGAGACAGATTTGCATTGTTTTGCATACAGCTACAGCCAGAACACTCAATATTGTTGAACTCTTAACACAGTTTTTTATTAGTTTAATGAGTTTTTATTTATTTATTTACAGGCAATTTGCTGAAAGCTGCTGAGATGAAGGAGGACACTAGCATTCTTGTGCATATTCGAGACAAAGACTGTGTGTCTCTGGAGGTGCGATACCACAAGTCCTGTTATAGACAGTACACCAGGTTCTTGACAAAGTCTAGTGCATCAGTTACTGTGACCTCAGAAGAACAGTGAGTTAGCAATATTTTATATTAATTAATAATTCCCTCACATTTTCACATTTCAAAAGTAGGAGGTTGGCCCGTGATTTCCCCCAGCTGGTGTTTCACTCCCTCAAGAAGCGCAACATAAGTGAGATGGTTTTCGTTGAGACATTGTCTGCAGATAAGCTGATAGACAGGCTACCTCATCCATCAGGTACAGAAACAACAGAGTCAACTGAGGTAACTAGCGAAAGTGACTGAAAACAGGGCTAGTGCAAAAGCTGGTCCACAAAGACCAAGTTCAATGGCCTCCATCAATACTGCAGAGGACACGAGGACACTTTACAGTACGGCATTAATATTAAAGATGCTTCTGTGTGACTATCCCGGTATGAAATGCCCGTGGCCACCCACATCAGATGACCTAAATGTGAGCGAGGTAAAATCTGTCGTTCCAATTGAACTGTACAATCTGATTTCCTGGATTATTGGTGCAACTGAGGAACCAACACTGGCCCATTATGTTGATATTCCAGATGATTTGAACCTAAAAGTGATATGTATCTATCAAGACATTGTGTATCTTGCATCTAAGGGTCGGAGGCAGACCCCTAAATCATTGTGTCTTGGTCTAACGGTTCGCCATTTAACAGGTTCATCACAAATTGTGTCACTTCTAAATAGACTAGGACATTGTGCAGCATGGGACACAGTTGTCAGTCTAGACACGAGCCTTGCCCAACTTCAACTAGTAGAGGGCAGAGACAAAATACCAAAGGGATTCTCAAAGAAGGTTCCTACAGTACTTGTGTGGGACAATATTGACTTTGGGGAGGAGACACTGTCAGGTCGTGGAACTACCCACCACACAAATGAGATTATGCTGCAAAGTTCTGTAGTTGAACCTGTGTCAACAACAAACAGACAACCACTACAGAAGGGAAAAACTCATTGAAAGTACCCCCTAGCATCCCTGTCGAACAGTACCATCAGTCTAATAGACAAGGACCACAGAACTTGTTTCATCAGGAAAGTGTTCCATTACAGGCGGACACATACAAATTGAACACGGTGTCTGCTGTACAAACTGAACTGGCATATGTTTTTGTAAAGTCCATAGATGCTGAAAGATGCACAATACCAAGCTGGACAGGTTTACATACATTACTTCAAGGTGATGGCACTCTGCAAAAGTCAGCATTGTATTATCTTCCAGTCATTGAGGCTTCACCGACAGAGATGTCAACAGTAAACACAATTCTGAAGCGAAGTGTGCAAATTTATAATCAGCTAGAACTGGACCATATAGTGTTCGTTTTTGACAAAGCTATATATGCCAAAGCTCAGCAAATCCGCTGGAAAGATGATTTTACTCAACGTAAAGCGATTAGACTAGGTGAATTTCACACATGCATGTCCTACCTGAGCATTCTAGGAAAAAGGTTTGGAGATACAGGACTGCAAGACATAGTCATTGAGTCCAAAGTTGTTGCCCCAGGATCCATCAATGGAGTGATCAGTGCTCATCATTACAACCACAGCATGAGGGCACACAAACTTCTGTATGAGAGTCTGCAACGCATGAGACTTCTCACCTTCTTAGATTCTCTGCCACAAGAGGAGAGATATGAGTGTCTGGATGTCATCAATGAGATCAAATGTGCATTCCCGGGCAGAACAATGGTTGTTTTGTGTGCAAATGAGATATTTGACAAAATGTGTTCGAAATATGAAGACTTTGTTAAAAGAAGAAGTGCAGAAAACCCAACGTTTGCCTTCTGGAGTTCATACATCGACATGGTACAGATACTCCTTCTATTTGTGAGAGCAACACGAGAATCGGATTGGCAGCTTCACCTGTCAACAGTGCGCTTGATGATGGCATGGTTTTTTGCGTACGATCGTGTAAATTATGCTAGGTATTTATCTTCTTACTGGCTGGAAATGATCAATTTGCCCCTCACACATCCTTCTTGCCACAGTGAGCTCAGTGTTAAAGGCCAGTGGACTGTCCAACGTCAAAGTGTCCATGGATTTGCCTCGATTGCTTGTGACCAGGCCATTGAGCAAACATGCAACAGAGATTCCAAGACAAAGGGTGGTTGGACAGGGTTAACACAGAATCGGGCTGCAGTATATCGCTGGATATTGTCGTAACATGAAAGGGCTGCCATAGCAAGACAATGTGAGGCAATGGCAGGTAAATCTCCCGATATAAGGAAACGAAAAGACCTTGACAGCACACGAATTCATGCTGATGAAAGGGCTGTGACCAGAATAAGCTTGTACATAGCACATGGAGACCTGTGTCACTGCGTGACTGTAATGGAGGGTTTACATACTCTCTCTGCTGTTGAAGATCTGACATGTGATCATGAGGAATGTGACACCAGGGTGTTTTTACATGCACAACATGCTGCACAGGAACATCAAACTGTAGTCATCAAGAGCCCTGATACTGATGTGGCAGTGATTGCTTTAAGTCTGCAGCCAGATTTACCATGTAGGTTGTATTTTTTCACGGGGGTTGGCAACAAAACAAGGCTCATTGACTTAGCTAAGGTGTCGTCAGCTCTTGGCACAAGTGTCTGTTTGGCACTTATTGGGATCCATACCTTCTCAGGTTGTGACTCTACAAGTGCCTTTTATGGCAAAGGCAAAAGAAAGGCATTTTCTGTTGCTTGTGAGAAAGAGGAATATCTGACTGCTTTTACAAATCTGGGTAGCAGGTTTAACCTAGACCAGTCTACCTTTGAGCTACTTTGCACATATGTGTGCCACCTGTATGGCCAGTCATCTGCCGAAAATGTGAACGATGCAAGATACAAAGCATTCTGTATGGCATCGTCAGCTTTTCCAGAACTATCCATGCCCTTTACAAGTGACGCCCTGTACCAACACTGCAAAAGGGCAAACTACCAAGCAGCCATAATGAGACATTCTCTGAAAAGGTATAATGTGTGCCCCTTCACCCGTTGGCAATGGATGGCACCTCGAGGATGGTGAGTTAACAGTGACCTGGATGACTAGAAATCCTGCCCCTGAAAGTGTGTTGCAGGCAGTCCACTGCAGTTGCAAGCATAGCAAATGTGAGACTGGAAGATGTTCCTGTATGTCTGCAAGACTGTCTTGTACTGATTTATGTCAGTGCCAAAATTGTGCAAATGTTTCACAGGAAACAGAAGAAAGACCTACATGGGATGATGGCTCTGATAGTGATAGGGATGATACCGATGAGTAAATATGCGCTGTTATAATTTAAGGTGATTTTGAGCTGTAAAGAATCTGTGGTAGAATTGTAATTTTTTTTGGCAGCATTCCAAAACAAGGGGACAGTGTAGCATTTCGAGTCATTTCAGCCAACTTGGGCCAAAGTGTGCTTATATTTGTATCTTTCTGTGATTACACAGTACCTACTGAAAATTTTGATGTACAAAACATCACAGTTTTGCTAAATTTAAAATGTTTATGTTTAATTTTGCTTAGTGCCAATCCGTGAAGTTGAAGCATATTTTCTACAAAT
>CM025659.2:472122-489710 GCA_014621495.2 Entosphenus tridentatus
ACAGACACACATCACTACACACACAAGTAAACACAGACACACATCACTACACACACAAATAAACACAGACACACACACATAAAAACAAACACACATCACACACACACCTTACCCATGGCTGTTCTCTTTTGCCTTGATTACGTCCTTTATTAGAATGGTGCGCAGAGGGTCTCTCTCCTGTGATTAAGCAGAGGGGAACCCGTAGACTTGTTTCAACAGAACCTATGTCAAATATAACATTTGTTCTTAAAAAATGTTACTTTAACAATCGACCACCTCCAAAAAAAGCTGCAACCTGTATCTCGCCGGTGAATTGGTGGCCAATTGAAGTCGTCATCATTAACGAGCTGTCAGATTCTTGCTGATAAGTAGCTGCTGAATGTGAGCGAGAGCAGCGTGGCCTCGAGGCAATGTGGGGGCTGTGCCAGCAAGTCGGCCACTCTGCCACATCCACAAGCGCAGCCAAACCTTCGCTGCCAAAATGCAAACTGGCAGCCAAGAACCAGCAGGAAGTTGTAGCTTGCGAGAGATGGCAGGGGATAGAAGGGCAGTGCGCACACACCCCGCGTGCGCAGCGCGCGTCGCTACGACGCCGCCACCGCCAAGCAGCCGTGAAGCCCGCCGGGCGAGCATACGGAGCCACAACGGGACTCGCGAGGCGCCCGAGCACTCGTCGGGATGGGAGCAAGCGGTGACCTCCAAGTCCGCTCCTCGTCAGCCATCCTGGACTCTGGACTCTCGTCACTGGAGTGAGCGTCGCACTCGGATACCAACGACCGCCACTACGGCGAGAGGCGTCCTCGGCCGCCGCAGATGGCACCGCCACGGTAGAGGCGGCCCCGCGTCACCGCCGTGACGCGGCCAACAGAGGGCACTGCCCAGCCTTTGAGAAAGTTAATTGCAATGAGATTCGCCCTCGAAAGGGCTTAATTCTCCTGTCAATGAATGACATCTTTCCTCACAATTAAACTCGGTTCACTTTGCCACTTTCATTTATGGAGCATATGAATACTTACAAATTCAGACTTGTAGTAACTGATGGTGCATTCATTCAGTACAAAGAAGCGCCTTTTCCAGGTTTTCATCTGTAAAATATAAAAACAACAAAAAAACTCGTAACACAAATGTATATTTCTAAATGCTGAAAAATAAGGTACAGACAATACAATGACTCAGTGGGGAGTGTATTTCAAAGCTCCATAGCAATGAGAGATAGGCTCAGGATAGGTATGTATGTTGAACTTCTTTGTCACCCTACGTAGCCAAACCGTGCTCAGGCTGTATTTGGAGGGAGTCTCCAGTACGACCGACTAGAGAATGGAGCTCCAGATATCGTTAGCTTCCTTGTGGCTTCCCACAGGGTTCTGAGTTGGTGCGTGCGTGCGTCAGCAGTGCCAGTGAGCGCGCAGACTGCGTTGCTTTGTGAAATGAGGCCTTGATGCCTCATTTCATAAAGGACTGAGCAGGGTTGGAGCATACAATAATAATGTTACTCTTTGGTACTTTCAGGTAAAGGCACGTAGAAAGAAAATAAATTAAATAATAGAATACGACATTTCAATTGCAACACAAGCAGTCATCATCAAGGAAAAACTACATTTGAGAGAGAGACAAAACAAAGACACGGAGACACAGACAGACACATAATCAGATTGAGACAACACAGAGACATACAGAGAGAGACACACAACATAGACACACAGAGACCCAATGCCTCTGTGTTGTGGCCTTAAATAGAGAGAGACGGGGGGGTGGGGCAGAGAGAGAGAGGTGGGTCTGCTGGAGCAGAGAAATTAGCATGTCAATGAGAGAGCTGTGGAAATCCACCCCGCGGTGGATGGGGGAGAGAAAGCCCCAACAAGCTTGGTAAATTTTAGAGAGCGTTGTGTGGAAATCCACCCCACAGCGGCCGGGGGAGAGAAAGAGCGAATGGACTTATGAGAGCCTGGTAAATTTTGATGACGATTGCTTGTGTTGCAATCGAAACGTCGCATTCTATTATTTAATTTATTTTCTATCTACGTGACTTTACCGAAAAAACCAGAGTAATTACTGCAGCCACGAAAGCTTCAAATCAAATAATAATGTTATTCACATAAATTGCATCTCAAAACGTTGAACATCGCAAGCCACAATAACATCAGAAACACAGCACAGAGACACAACAGACCTCGGATTGCCACCCGCACCTTTGATTAGCAAGGTTGGCTACGTAAGGTGCAAAAGAAGTCCAACGTACATACAACACAAACGCAACCAAGGCTACGGAGGTGAAAACAACATTAGACTAAACACTAAACATCCTTTAGCTCCTGACATCAGCCAAAGTCCAGAGAATAGTAATGACAATAACAGTTTCATCTTGAACAATGTTGATAAGATAATGGGTAAAAAGAGTTGTACTACACACGCGAATTATGCATTAATAATGTCAAATATTTGGTGGAACAGGGCAGCACTAGCAGCAGTGGTAGCAGCATCAACACGCTGAGACTGTGGTACGCACCATGCCCCCCTGCTTGACGCAGTAGCCCGTCTTCAGTGCAAACGGCTGAGTTGTCGACTCGCGGTGAACGGCACGAGGGGACTGGCTCTGGGTGCGGCGCAGGGATCCGGGTTTCTCCTGCTCCACGCTGACGGAGTGTCCACCTGCATCCACCACCTTAACACCACGTCCAGCACCTCAACACTGCGTCCACCACCTCAACACCACGTCCACCACCTCAACACTGCGTCCACCAACTCAACACCACATCCACCACATCCACCAGCAACACTCTCGCGCACGCCCTCACACTCACACTCTCGCTCACTTTCTCACACTCACTCTCTCACACTCACACTCTCGCTCACGCTCTCACACTCACACTCACGCTCTCACACTCACTCTCTCACACTCACACTCTCGCTCACTCTCTCACACTCACACTCTCGCTCACTCTCTCACACTCACCCTCTCGCTCACGCTCTCACACTCACACTCTCGCTCACGCCCTCACACCAGCTAACTCACAATCACACTCCTCACACCCACCGGCTGCGAGACGGGCAGCTGCAGCACGACACCGCCGATCACCTCGGTACGGTAGGGCCCGGCGTGAGCGGCGCGCAGCAGCGCCGCCTCCATGGCCACGGAGCTGTTCCCGCACGCCGAGGACGGGGTGCACGGCCTGGGCACCTGGGGGAGACACGACGACGATGCCACCATGAGAGGGCATCCTCCGCATACCACCACGACGACGACGACGATGACACCGCCGCCGCCGGCTTCATTAGCAGGGCTTCGACAACCAGCGTCCTCGTGCTCGCTAGTGACAAAGACTGCTGTTTGAACGTCATGATCAACAACGTGCATACTCGTCCCCGCGGAACACAGTTTGTATTCGTGATCATCTCCAGCAGGGCTCGGCAACCTGCGGCTCTTTCAGGAACTGCTTTGTGACGTTTATTAAGGAGGACCACCATCTCGTATTCACATGCATTGCGGCTCTTGAAATTTTGAATTTTTTTTCCGAATTTGAAATAAATGGCTCTTCTTGTTATTTTGGCGTAGTAAAAAAACATGTTTCAAAGATGCTATTCATGATTGGCAAGAGTGTAAAACTAGATGTTTCTTCAGTTATTGAGCCAACATAACATATACGCCGGTCCTGTGACGTCCAAAATGTTGAGTCACATTCACGTTTGCAAACCTCACCCAGGTAGTTGATGTAAACAAGCCAAAGACACAACAGAGAAACATGTACGCACAGTGCAAAAGAAGTTCAACATACCTACATACATTCATGACACTCACAAACACCTTAGTTGTGTGTGGATATTATTATTGTTGTTTATGCTTGTCTACCCGGGAAAGTCTTGCAGTGTTCCACCAGGCTTCCGAAGTAGGGGATGATGTTGCTGTATAATCCCAATTGAGTAATCTGTTGGTCATTTTTCAGCTTTAGAATGTTTGGCCAATACTGGTTAGATTGTGTGTTTTTTTAGCTATGGGAGGAAACCGGAGAACCCAGAGGGAACTCACGCTGAACAGCGGAACATACTTCACACAACAACCACGATACACTACTAAGTGGTGGTAAAGTCACTTCACTGTGTGCCAGGCATGGTGTACCTTGAGGCCAGGTGAAGTGTCAAAGGCTCGCTGGCAGGTCACAGAAGAGACTCAGGTGTTATGGGTTGATGTCGGCCAGATCTACCACCTGTGCTCCCCAATGTGCCAATTTGCAGCATTTTAGCTGCCCGGTGCTACACTCATTGCTGAATGTCGCTCCTCTACCCTCTGTTTTTGTTGGCGGGCAGCTGCATCCAACTGCCCAGTAGCATCCTTCACGAGCCTCCTCCACAGAGGACGATCTTGACACCGCTGGTATCGAGTCATCAATAAGTCAACTCAGCTCCAAATACTTCTGTACTACATCAACCCATCTCTTCTCCAGCTCATGCCACACCCATTTTGCTCCATCTATCTGGCCAAACAGATGCTTCTTGGGCATGCAGTGGGTGAGCATGCAGGATACATGATCCAACCAAGATAGCCTCACCTACCAGAGGAGCTCACTGATGCGACTGTGTTCAGATGTTTCAAACATCTGTGAGCTGCTCACAATCCAGTCTTGCCAGGAGGCAAGCCAGCCTGAATGTTTCAAACCGACAGATGTTCCTTTAAAGGGCTCCACATTTCGCAAGCATAAAGGGAGCACAGGGCATAACTGTGGCTGAGAAGACCTGGAACTTTGTATGGAGTAATAGGTCAGGTATCTTCCAAGCAAAATTGTGAAGTTAATCAAATATATAATGCCGCCCGACTGATTTGGAGTGAGACCTCCTCTACCAAAACGAAGCTAGTCATAAGCACACTGTCCAGGTAGACATTTCTCCACTCTGTGCACAACTGCTCCATTACTCATGACGAGTGGATGTGGTGGAGTATTTGATGATGTAAAAATACCCATGCAGGTGCTTTGTTTTGGTGGGACTAATGGTAAGAGCCCATTTCTTTGTAGCATGCTCCAGGTTTAGCAGTAGCATCTCTAACTCCTCAGAATTATCAGTAATTACCAGATCACCGGCATACAATACATGGATGTCATCCCTTGACTGCACAAGAGCATCGATCAGCCTCCCATAGTATCAGTTAAAAAAATGGAAAATCCTCCAGTACAGCCATGGAAAGCATCTCGAATTTTTTTGTAAAAAAAATAAAAGTTAAATAGTGTAGGGGCCAGAGAACATCCCTGTTGTACCCGAAAAATGAACAGGAAATATCTCTGACTCTTGGCCACGTAGCTTTACTCATGGCTTGCCCACCAACATGAACGTCCTTAATAATTGTGAACAGAGGGTCTGGGAATCTCAAAGCAGAGCCCTGGTCTATTGATGGTATCATAGGCCTTGACCAGGAAGAAAAGGCAGAGATGTAGGTCCTGTTGATATTTCCTACACCTCTGCTACTAGCAGACAGACAAAGAATATGGCATCCATGCAGGACTGCCCTGGCCTGAAACCACATTGGGGCTCCACAAGCCTCTCCTCAGCGTGCCTGGCAAGTTAATGTTGAATAATCCTTGCCAGGACATTTCCCAGCACACCGACGTGAGAAATGCCACAGTAATTGTTGCAATCAATTTGGACCACCAGGGTATCCTTCAGGTCCTGTGGAACCCGTCCTGTGGACCAGCTGGTTGTAATGAATTAACATAGGGCAGTCTGTACACATGTAGTCTTGGCAGCGTACAGGATGGCTCCACACGCTTCCACGGGATTTTTGCCATTTTTCCTTATGTACAGGAGGGAGAATGAACCCCCCATGGAGGTCCAATTGGGCATGACGGGGGGCAATGGAAAAACGGCCTTGCCCATGCCCCTGCAGGTTACGCTGAGTTGCATGTCGGCAGCACGCGACGCGGCTAAGGTAAATACCGCCAAAGCGCAGGCGGCCAATGAAAAGGCCGCGGGGCGGCATGAGCGTGTGCTTCCATGGGCCATCGGGGACAGGGTATGGTTGCACTGCCCGCAGGTGTCCCTGGGCACGTCCCCTAAACTGCACCGGCCATGGCAGGGTCCTGTGGAAGTGGTGGAGATTGAACGGCCAATGTGTGGGTATACAGGTGGGGCGTCGCCTTTGATTTGTACATCCGTCACTGACAGCTCATCTCCAAGCACTGTACAGCCGGTGTCTCATGTGTCCGACGAGTCGGGGGAATCGTCCACAGAGAGCGTGCGTCAGAAGGATTGTGTTGTGCCGCCCAAAGATTCCGAGCCTCTGAAGGCCGCCGAGTCACGGGATCCGGCTGTGTGCGATGGACCGCCGGCTGCAGCCCGGTCCAAGTCTGCTCAAGAAACAGGGAAGGAGCCAACCCCTTGAAGGCTTTTATGCAAGTCTTCATCGCCCGGAGAGGAGAAGACAAAGTTCGCCCCCAAGGATGGACCGGTGTCAAGGACCCGGTCGAAATGTGCCATGTTCCATAAATAGGAATCTTCCTGTGTGTGGGGGTGCGTTGGGGTCGGGTTTCGAGCAACGCGCGTCAGATTGTATTTTTTTTCTCTCTCTCTTCCTTACCGTTATTATTGATGTAAGGATTTTTTTTCTTCTTTTGTTTGCGGAATTGTTCTGCCCTAAAATGTTGTTATAATTGTTGTCAAGATTTTATGGGGTTCCTCGTTTGTGGAATTGTTCTCAGCAAACCTGGAAATTTGTTCCTGGGGTTCGGGGATTGGATCACTGCTCTTTCCCTTAAAGATGGTGATGGACTGGACTCAAGAGTGCATGATAACAAGTTTTCAGACTCACTGTGCGGCACTGCAGGTTACTTTTTTATTGTATTAAACATATACACACTTACATTCACACACTCTGTGCAGAATATGGGGAGAAAATATAACCGCCACACAGAAAGGGGCCAGAATTGGGGAGTCGAACAAGGCTCTTCTTGCTGTGAGCCGTGAACTTTACCACTGTGTTGCCTTGCCGGACGCATGGAAGGCATCGGTGTTTATCCAACGGGTTCACCACAAAACACGGTCTCCATTATCAACCAACAGAACATAGCCTAACCTTATTGATCCTGACCATAACCCCACTCAATGCAACATAAGACTGCAAGAGGATCACTACCGCATCTCTCTAATGTGTTACAGTGAGCGCAGAGGAAATTACCCCATATGTAACCGTATGCCCAAAATAGCACACGGCATCTTTCCTCGAATGTTATTTATACCACCCATTGTTTTAGCACGCAGAAATCAAACACAGTTGGCTAGGATGCTTAAATCCTTCACAAGCAAAGGAAAAACATTTTGAGAATGCATAATCTGAAAGAATGGTTGTACTGAACTATTTCGTCTGACTGTGCAGACAGCATCCCGCTGTTGAGCTGTGTCGACTGGAGGCACAAGTGCCGCGAGGGAACACCTTTCGAGGCCCACACGGTGCACAAAGTGGGTGCTGTGGTCAGGACCACCCCTGGCCACATTTGTCTCCACCAATGTTTGCACACCAAAGTATTCATTCAGGGCGGAGATAACATAGACACAACCCGTGATAAATTCAGATAACAAAATTTCTGGGAATGTAGCATAGTTTGCTCACCACTGCAATACCACTCCACACACAGAAATGTAAGTATTCATTATGATGCATTGTTCATCCAGAAAAGTCTCGGTGAGTCTCATGACTCTTTCAGGAGGTTGTTGCCATGTTTCCACAATGGGGGTAATTAAGAAATGTGAGGTCGCTTCTGAAACAAAGCTACAGAGCTCAGTGGGCATTACCTGGTAAAATAAAAAGTTTAGTTTCAGTTCAATCCCAATTGAGTGATGTTGCAGGTAATTTATCGAATTTGGAAAAGTTGGACCCTGACGTCGGCACACAACGGCCGACTCTCGTGAATGGCGTCAAGGACCTTTAACGTCCACTTGTGAGTGAAGCGGATCGAGCGTAGCGTCCATATTGTCAATATACCCCCACAGCAGCAGTATTGATCAGGGCAGACCAGGGATTCGAACCGCGAACCTCTGCAACAAGCGGCGACCGCGGGGCCGCTGGGACATGCGAACGCCACCCCGGTCGCAGTCGCACTGCGGCCCTTTTCACACACAACCATGGGCAGCGCGCAGCAGGGCGCTCAACAGGGAACACGCTCACAAGCAGACCGCTGCTGTCAGGGCTTCTGGCACGTACCGTGATCTTGCTGGCATTGTTGAGGGCCTCCACCCAGTCAATGAGGTCTTGTTGGTCGTTGGCTTGCAGGAAAAATCTCCTCATCCCTGAGTTGATAACTGCAATCACAAAGAGCCAAAGGGGCGAGGTGAAATATGATACACGGTAATAGTCTTAACAAACATTTATTACGTACGTGTCAAAATGACATCTATGACGTGCATTTCAAGGAGTATTCTGTCAGCACAAAAGTGTGAGGGTCAATGTATAGATTTCACTCGTCCAGGAAATCCTTAATGAGTCTCAATGCCCACTTACTGCACTTACCTCATGGCTACATTGTAAGGTCTGGGAGGTTCACATATCTCAGAATCAGAATATTTATACTGGAGGAATCCGATGAGGTATAACACTATTTTTCACAGATGTACAGTATACCTAAGTGATCCAGAATAATGGTGTTGGGACATGTGCCACCTTGCACGGCTGAAGAGCTTTGCTTCGGGAATATAGAGGCTGAGATTGAGTAGCTGAAGCAAGGCGAGTGTCAGGTGATAGAAAGAGGAAATATGAGAGCATTTGTGGCTCCAAAATAATCAAAGCAGCACGTGTAGCAACAGTGATCAGGGTTAAGAAACCAGGGGCCTGGGGTCTGTGCTGGCAGGGAAATAAAAAAAATACCCCGCTCAGATTATGCCAAGTTGGTCTCTACTCCACCAAAAATCAGAAGCCTGTTCCAAAACCTCACACGTGTGGAGCGATGTAAACTTAAACATCCTTCCAAAACAATGCATCCAACTAGTTGACTTATTACTACTACTACTCGGCTTGCTTACCCAGCAAAGCCGCACTGATTCTCAAGACTCTTTTTCTGGAGGGTCTTACCAAGTTCTCTCATGTCGCTATGTGTAACTTCAAATGAATTCATATTCTTTGGGTCTTTCGGTAAAGTCACGTAGATAGGTTCAAAGAAAATAACAAAAACAATTAAAAACGACGTTTCGATTGCAACACAAGCCTTCGTCATCAGGAAGAAAAAAGAGTGGGAAAGCTGCTGAGGCAGACTGTTATAAAGGTTTAAAATGGGTGTAGCCCAAGGGTCATAAACGAAGTGGGCGGGGCTAGTGATGTTAACGTGAGAAATTTGCATGTGAATGTAAGATCGGAGGGCGACCACGACGAGGGCACGGAGGTGGCTATGTTAATGTGAGAGATTAGCATGGAAACAGAAGATCAGAGCAGCAACGTCAAGCTCGGCGAGCGATAGAAGTTGTGTCTGTGTCTAGATATGTAGATGGCTTCATGAACGAATCTTTGAGAATAGGTTTTCCCCTTTTATCTGGCAACAAAGCAGGTGTTAAAGTTGTTAAAACACCAAAAGGCGTCCTCTGGTCTAACACAGTTTGAGACGAAGAAAGCTGTCTCTGGTGTGGACCAATCAGTTGCAAAGACAATGCATATATTATCAGAGTATGTTTTTTGTTTGCATTTTGACCACAAGTATTGTGGTTAATGCAGACATGATTACTTGTAAAAGATTTCAGTTTGGTGTTTTAACAACTTAACACCTGTTTTGTTAATTGGGTTTTTACCCTTCTATCTGGCAACAAAACTGACACCTTTTTGCAAGGAGTCATGTTTTCATAGACCACAATACCTGCAGTCATAATACAAACAAAAGACATAACTCTGATAATGTGCACTGTCCTTGAAGTTGATTGGTCCACACCCGAGACAGCTTTCCTTAAGGGGAAAAACCTATTATCATATTTTGGTACTGGCAAAGGAGGTCCCATGATGAACGAATCTTTGTTGATAGCCAGTGGGTTTGCAAAGTACCTTCGTCTTAGAGAAATCAATTTCGTGAGCCCACCACATTTAAAATAATGATCAGCCACGGCTGAGGTATTGGTCCTCCCGTGTTTCAGATCTGCCTTATGTTCACGAACACGGTCCGAGACATGTCGCTTAGTTTCCCCAATGTAACTACTGCTGCAGACACAGCTTAGTTTGTAGACGCCGGGGTATTGCATGTCAGGGATCACATCCTTCACAGATGGGAGCAGATCACGAATTTTATGTACTGTGTTAAATCGAATCTGGATCTTGTGTTTGCTCATGATTTTGGAGATCTTGTTGGTGACCCCTGCTATGTATGGCAAGGTGATGGTTCTTTCCCAACGGTTGGGGTGATAGCTTTACGGATTGTGTAGTCTGAATATCCATTCATCTTGAGAGCTTGGTGTACGTGTTCGAGTTCACTGGCTAGGTGACGATGGTCAGGTGATGATGACACAGACACCACTTCAATCGAGAAGATGGGTATAAACCGAGCAATCATTGGAAGGACGTTATCAACCAGTTCAAGTCATAACTGGCTGTGATGTTCCCATCTTCTGATGTTAGTTGTTATTTTCGGCTCTCTGATTTTAGATTAACAGGTTAAATTTCCCACTAACACAGCCACCTCGCTCGCCGTTGCTGCTCTGCGATCTGCCATTTCCATGCTAATCTCTCACATTAACATAGCCACCTCCGTGCCCTCGTCGTGCTCACCCTCCGATCTTACATTCACATGCTAATTTATCACGTTAACATCACTAGCCGCGCCCACTTCGTTTATGACCTTTGGGCTACACCCATTTTAAACCTTTAAAACAGTCTGCCTCAGCAGCTTTCCCCCCGTTTTTTCTTCCTGATGACAAAGGCTTGTGTTGCAATCGAAACGTCGTAGTTTTTAATTTTTTTTGTTATTTTCTTTGAACCTATCTACGTGACTTTACCGAAAGACACAAAGAATATGAATTCCTGCAGTCACGAAAGCTTTAAGTCAAAATTCAAATGAGTTATTTGTAGATGTTTCATATTTGACCAATACCAATGACGGTCTATGCTTCCAGCTGTGGTAAGAAACAGGAGAACTCGAAACGGGAGAACTCAGGCAAAACCCGAGCACAACAGGAGGAAAGAAAATGTAGAACCTGCACAGAGGGGCAAACGAGCCGGGAATCGAACCCAGGCCATTCATCTTGCCGTGAGGCGCGATCATTCCCACCACGACGCCTTTTACATACTTTTTCAAAAACGCCGTGCAAAACACACCAAGACATCACTCACCGAAGCAGAATTCTGCCTTGGGCCGCATCTTTGTTGCATCGCTGACCTGGGGAGAGAAAACCTTCCTGTGAGCATCAATCAAGGCCTACGGATGCGGCTCAGCTAACCGGCGGCGCTCCGCTGGCGACAGGCAGCGCTACACTGGAGCGCCGTCTCCTGGTCTCGCCAGGACTCCAAAACGACCGTTGTCAAATACTTCATAAAACGAAGACACAGATTTGCAGCAAGCATGGTTTTGTCACATTCCGAGAGATGGGAAACCACAGACAATAATGAATTGCCCAAGCTCTGTGGCCCGATACCAGATTCATGAGTGTCTAGACACGTGGGAGGAAGCCGGAGTACCCAGGGAAAACCCACGTGTGTGAGGTTGGCAACATTAAATCCCCATGAACTGCTCATTGTGTTTAGTTTGTTGTCCTTCCCCCCCACCTCTGATGAGCGCGGTTGGCTACGTACGGTGCGAAAGAAGTTCAACATACATACGTACATGTCTGCAACTTCCCGTGGCCAAACGCTCATTACAGCGCGCTTACACCCACGTACAGTGCGCAATCTCCTGGTTTAATTTTACGACCGATGAGCATTTTATCACGGTTACTTTTAAAGCCCCTCCTGAGTTGAGACAGTTACAACTCACAAGCAAGTACAAACACGTGACAAACATGGAGAGGTTAGTGTCCGGATGTGTTAACAAGTTGCTTAAATAAACATTGGCACTGTGCACAAAACCAAGAATAACCATTCTTTGTGACGATTGCTCATACCACTTAGACGGAACAACATGGAGCAGCAACGAGCCTGCAGGTGCGCAGGTAGGCACATGGAGGGAGGGAGAGGGGGAGGGGGGAAGGGGGGAGGCGGGGATGCAGGGGGGATGGAGGGGAGGGGCTGTGCTGCCCCTTTGGGGATGTTCAGAGCCAGGCTGGGTCAATCTGCTGCCACGGAGCAGCAGCAAGGGGGCTGCAGGTGCGCAGGAACGCACACGGTGCCCTCCGTCTAATACCGCCACACAGCAAGAGGCAAGGAGGTGGGCGACCGATCCACACAGCACAGGGTGGGGGGAAGGGGACAAGGGAAGAGGAGGGAGGGATGAGGGGAGGAGCGGGGATGGAGGGGAGGGCCTGTGCTTCCCCTGTGGGTATGTTCAGAGCCAGGCTGGGTGGATCTGCTGTCATTGCGCACATCTCTGTTGATAGAACTGCCTCAGCGTTACAGACACCAGTAGCTGTTTTTTTTTTAAAACACCACATAAATACAGCAAATAGCATATATTAATGTGCATACCTTTTTATTTGCATACAGTGACTTGCGCTGTAGTCACTTCTAGACGCTTTTGACATTTAAATGTTCTATAATCAACTAATTACCCACATGTACAGTGCAAAAATAAAACGTAGATGTCAGCTGAAGTCCTGCAATACAGATCACGATGCCGATGGAACTTCTCAAAGGGAATCCCAAGGCTTGCGTCAACCAGGCTAAAAGTCTCGGTACTAAAACGTGTCCACAAACACCCGTAGACACATTCACATGCGATGCTCATGGGCTGCACGCAGCCTGCGTTCACGCAGAGACGTAGATGTTCACATACTCTTAGGTTTTTTCGGTAAAGTCACGTAGGTAAAATAATAATAATAATAAAATAAAATAATAATAAATGAAAATAACTCAATTAAATCACGACGTTTCGGAAGCAACACAAGCCTCCGTCATCAGGTGTAACTGCTCCAGTAAAATTACTGTAGCGTGTGTTCACATACGCCACACAGCAGACGTCAAAGATCCCATTCAAAACTAATAGACCATGGGGTGTGCCGGCCTCTGAATCCAAATTTGCCAAATTTGACAAATGACCCGCAACATCACTCAATTGGGATTAAACTAAAACTAAACTATTTTGTATTTGACCAGGTAATGCCCACTGAGACATATATCTCTTTTTCAGAAGCGACCTAGCCACAAATGATAGCTCAATGAAGTTGCTCATCACGTGGAAATTTATAGCAGCCAAATGCTCGAAGTGCATGTTTCTAAATGTGGAAGGAAAAACGGGAGGACTCGGACAAAAAGCTACGCGACCACGAGGAGATCACACAAACTCCAAATACACAATAGGCGTCAGGATCAGGATCGAATCCATGATCTCCTGCATACCAGGCGAGGTAGTTAACATCTCACCACCGTGGCGCCCAGCAATCGATTATCGCCCCCAACTGGCAGAAGAATACCCTTTTGTAGGCAAGGGGCGCTGAGTCACCTCGTGCCCACAGGGGCAGCTGCCCATGTGAGTACCCCATCAAATGTGTTGACATGACATGCGATGTAAAGTGTGTAAAGAGGAGCGTGATATCAAACTAATTCTCATGAACTCGTGTATTTCAATTCGAGTAATTTATTTAGCGTCTAAATGTGACCCTATTTCAAGATGCCGCATGCACACATATTTACAACAGACACACGAAGTGCACGTATTAACATGTACCGAACGCTTGCATGTTGGCCGAAACGCACCTTGTTTACGTAGGTGAGGTTAAGAGATCCAACATTTGTCGCTCCTTCCGGCAGGTTCTAAACGTGGTTCAAAAGGAACAATGACGACTCAGCCACTCAAGCGCACTGCAACAGAACACTGGGTAGCCCTCTGGATGACCCTCAGCCCAGCGCCATGCTGTGAACGCAACGCCAAGACACACCCATACATACAGTCGTAGTCCCTGGATGGAGCATTCACTTCTAAATTTAAATGGGTAAAACATCATAAAGATAGTGTTGTTTGATTGCATTGCAGCCTTGTACTTCAAAGACAATAAACATCCTTCAAAGACAATAAACATCTGGCTCGTGTGCACTGTTCTAAGTGGATAACGTCCTCAGGGCCCGTATATGGCCGTGCAGGGATCTTCGTTCGGAGTGACTGCGTGTGACGGCCGTAATCGTCCAAATGATGAAGACCACTCAATACGCTCCATATGCTCCAAAACAAAGTGGGGGGGACTTCCTAACAAGGCAAGTCACAGGAAACCGAAACAGACAAATATTTCACAACATTGAACCCGATGATTCATGTCCAGCACGAGATACACATCGGCAAGAGAGAATGGAAATGTCCCTAAGCTATCGAGTTCAGATTTAGGATTACATTATGAATGAGGAATTGTAATACTTGTTCAGTGGGTTTATGAGCAAGAAGCATGGTAATAATCAATGACATAGAAATATTGTACAGAGCACATACATATCGTGCGTAATTTTGTATTAATCACTCACAGTAAAATCTTCACATTCAATTTAAGGCCCATTAATGAATTCATCAAATAAGCCACTTATGAAAGGTGGGTGAATTTTGTGCCACTGCAGCCACATCAAATGTAAGCCCTTGGAGCAGGCACCTGCACACTTTCCAAAAGTCGCTTGGGATTATTATGAAACTGCCGTCAACTTTTTTGCGGTGAACAATGCCGTAAAGCCACCAACGTAGAAGCCGAGTTTGGTCTTCTAAACCTCTGTGACCCAACCGGCGGGCCAGGGAAAAGTATTGGTGTGTGCAACCCGTGGCACATGAAGGCAATTTGTTGAAACCCCTGAGCGTCCACCACTTAGCCTTTCTTGAATCCAAGGCACTCTGTATGACCTGGCACCTTGAGTTTGGTACAAATCTGCCTTGCTCCAATACATACCGTCACCGTAACGGTGGACGTTTAAGACCCTGCAATGTCCTTCAAAGAGTAGTCCATTGCGTGCTGACATCACGGTCCACATTTGCCAAATAATTAAAATGAAAATACTCGCATATTGCTTGCTTAGCAATTGCACGGCAATTGTCGCCCACACTACTGTGATCCTCCTAACAAAGAGAATCTCCACTCTTCAGTAAAGCTGTACTGGGTAACCCAAAGTGCAATAACGGTCGACACTGCTACGTTTCAACAGGCTCTTGCAAGGCGACGTAGCCCATCTGTTCCCTCATACCTGTGGATTGTCCATGTACCACACGAGGCTGTTGGCGGAGCCATCCAGGATGAAGTATCGCCGCTGGAAGCGCCCGCTGCCTTCGCACTCCTCAATGTCCAGGAAGCCACAGATGCGATTGAATCGATCCACATACGGCATTCTGCTCACGCCTGCACATGCCCTGTGAGAACCGTGTGCATTAACTCGCACGTGCACAACACTCCAAACCCCACACCCGTGTGCATGCACTGTGCGCCGTTTACTTTCGTTATGTTTATGCCATATAAGCGTTGCCACGGAGATAGGAAAAGTGCACTTCAGCGGTGTAAATAAACCTCGGACGCTATCGCGAGTTCCAGCTGCCTCATTCATTTCACGATTTGAAACAAAAGGGTATGTTTCGCGCCCACATTACAACTCGTGCTTCCGCCATTCTCACTCCCGTTGCGAAACACAACGCTTTGGCGCTCCACAACCTCGACAGGGTCCGAGCGGCAGCTAAAAGACCCCATCTGGTGACACCTCGTGAGCCACTGTGGCCCTCGCAGGAATGTGTTGCCAGAGCCACCCGACACTCACAAGCAGCCAGCTCCTCATCGCACCGCCTGTCTCTTCCTGTTGCCATCACTCAGGCTTCAAATGATGATTCAGGCACTGGGTGAGAACTTGCCTACATTCCCTTTAATAGTCACAATGTTAGAGTTGTGGTCAATCTGTGCATGTCTTAAATGCCTGCTAAAAATCCCTATCCAACCGGTATTGTTGGAGATGGAATCGAGGCCGGAAAGTCCCTCATATGCAGCCTTCCTGGGGGGTTCTTAGCTAACCTCACTGCATCCACAGTCAGGACTGTGGTACATGTCTAGGCTTGACCTTGCTGTATGATGAACATTGCCTCCATAATTGAGGAGGCCTCAATCCCCCTACGCAGCTTCACCCACTAATGTGTCCAGGCCAGTCCACCATCATAAATGTCTGGGCACTCTTCCCTGAGAGAAGAGACTTTTGAGCTCTGGCCAGACTTAAGCTTGATGAGTCTTTCCTGTGGCAATTCCTTCAAAGCTCTCGGAGGATGAGGATCAAATCATTTTGAATAACTGTTCCGCCTCTCTCTCTCTCTCTCTAAGGAGGAACACTCCTCCCATCATAGGAGTCGGTCGTATAAGCTCACTCTGATAGCTCTGGCCCCATTTTACTGAGCATCTTAGGCAGCGCTGGGGGAGAAAGCGTAGGTGCTGTATCATAAAGGCTTCCCACTGTCTAATATGTGCCCTCACCACCGAGGCCTTAAAGCGACACTGTCACTTGCAGCTTCCCAAGAGACTGACTCCACCCACACCTCTGATTAGCACGGCTGGCTATGTACGATGCGAAAGAAGTTCAACGTACATACATGCGATGAGATCTCAAGAAAAGGGAGGAGTTGGTTTGGACGTACAAGATTAGCCTGCCTGGAGCGCAGGCTAATCTTGTGGCGTGGCGAGATGGATGATATGACTGCCATGAGGGCGTGATCCACTCACGCACCGGCACTTGTGTCAAATGTCTACAATTTTTTTTATTAATAATGCAGAAGATTAAACTAAATAAAAAAAGTATGCTGCAGATCTGTTTGGTGCTACAGATGATCCTTTGCTCATAAGCGTCCAAATGGGAGGAGCGGTGGTGATCCGATGAGGAAAGTGCACGTCCTCATGGACAGCGTCGTTGTAGAGGCACGGGGTGGTGGTGCACTCGGCACACTCGCAGAGCACGAACAAGACGACACATTACCCCGGACCTCAAACCTCGCCATTGCTTTAAATATGCCTCAACATGGCCTGCACATCTTTTACATTAACTGACTGATTATATTTGGACATTAATGTCCGAAGGTATTCACAATATATGTGCGCAATTGGAAGTAATATGGCTAATAAACATAATTAATAACCGCAGTCCACCAGTCATGGGAAGCACACCAAGGTTACATTTTTCGAGTCTTGAGTAAAATGGCAATAAACCGACATTTTTTTACATTTACTATAATTATGAGAATCAGACAGAACAATATCAACTCTGTAAATAGCCCTTTAAAAGAGAATGTGTGCTATATTACGGAGATTTAGCTTCACACTTGCTCCGATAGATAGCTGCTGTTCAAATGTACGAACGTTTCCCCACGTGTAATTATTGGCAGAACACACAGATGATGAACACACAGATGATGAACACACAGATGATGAACACACAACTGATGATGAACACACAGATGATGAACACACAGATCATGAACACACAAATGATGAACACACAGATGATGAACACAGAGATGATGAACACACAGATGATGAACACACAGATGATGAACACACAG
>CM025659.2:528947-539128 GCA_014621495.2 Entosphenus tridentatus
CCCCCCCTGTCAGCTTCTGCCCCTCTGTGATAGATCCTCGTCACTGAGAGCCGAGCACGCTATTCGAACCAACGAGGAGCTGGCGAGTGATTACTTCTTTCCGAAGAGGGGTTGCCTCTAGGGAAGTCAATGTTGTAACGGTACCACTGTCATTGCATCGACAAATCACTGCCCGTGACCAGAGCAAATCCATCAGCCTGCAGTAGATCTGACAGGCACGTGTGCGTTATGAGTGTTGCATGGTCGTCAAATTGGGAAGACGAATGACAAAACCACTCCACGTTGGTCCCTCCCCGCGTGAATCCCACTGTGGACCCCCACGCCGACAGCGCCACTGCCCGTCGTGTTGACAGCAGAGGGGGTGGTGACGGGCTGCGTGAACCCCCTAAATGGCGCTGGAGACTGAAGGGCTCCCCCCCCCCCCACTGTCTCCCGGCGTTCCCACCGCTTGCACCCCAAACTCAACGCGCGCCCTCCCCCCCCCCCCCGTGCCCCCTAGTACGCGCCGTACTATTTTTACAATTTTTATTATAAATTGTCTTTGTTTGCAATATGCACGGTAAGTTATGAAGTGTTTATAGTATGAAATGGTAATTTACGAAGGTTGGTAACGCATCCTCATAGGACTTATATTATTATAAGTTAAACTAAACTTTTACCAGGTAAGGCCCACTCAGCTATATAGCTCTTTTCAGAAGCGATCTGGCCACAAATTATAGCTCAATTAAGTGGCTTATTGTGGAAATTTATACCAGCAAATTACTCTAATGCATCTTTAAAACCGGAGGATCCAGAGAAAAATCCATGTGACCACTTCAAATACACAGCAGGCGTCAGGGTGGGGATCGAAGGCGAGATAGTTAACATCGCGCTAGTTAACATGGCACCCTGACAACCAGCCCCACCACCCCGTATGTAGACCATGCTGGTCTCGCCATGCTCCATAGAACGTGTGCTTAATGAGGCCTTGGTGGGTGCTCATCTATATTGTCTTTGTGTTTGCGTGCGTGCGTGCGTGCATGACGCACAGTAACACCAGGTGCACGTTGGCCTTCCCGTGTTACAATTCTAAAACATTAAAACTGATCGCACTCTTCAGGTACAATGGCACGATCTTTTGGCACCAATGGATTTTTGAGAACGACTCCAAAGACGTCCCTCAACACGATGGGGATCTCTTCATCGGAAAGCTCACGGACGGCTTTGCTCTTCCTGCGGACTCGATGGTCCCGCGCCGGCTTGACGGTGGTGCTGGTGAGACGTTGGCCCATGTAGGTGACCCGACCTTGAGGCGTGTGAAGGGTGCACAGAGATTTAGACGCGGGCATGGAGCTCGGTGACGTCTGGTTGTACTGGCACATGTCTGAGAATTCCAGAAATCCACGTGCGGTTGTTGTGAACTTGTAAAGCACTGTCCAACATTCGTCTTCCCCGGCACGAGGTGGCGGCTGCAGTTCTACCTGCAATTAACAAACACAACGAGGATTATTTTTAAACAAGAGAAACCATGTAAGCATCTACACTCTGAACATTGATCGACTGTGCCGTCTTGATATTCTGCCTTTGTCGTGCGTGTCAGCTGCATGTTGCACTCTGCGGCTGGATCCACGCCGAGTCGGCGATTGCACAGCCAGTCGCTCACCCGGAGATGGATTTGTGCCTCATGGCATTGGTGCCGTCAACGAGTTAAGAGCCGAGTTCCGATTGCATGCACAGGTTTGCGAACTTTGCTCGGTTACGACCCCGAACGCACAGTTTCATTATCGTTGTAAAGAGGTGGTCGGTACAAAAATACAACTCGGCTGTCAAATTAAATTGGGGAGAGGAGGCCAATCATGCATTTGGAAGAGTTATTGCAAAAGAGAAATGTGATATATCAATGACAAAACAGTAAAAAACCCATTACACACGAGACAACTAAAATGGCCAGCTGTAGAAAAAAAAATGTTTGACTGCCAGCACCACAATTACCAGAAAATACGACACACACTTACAAATCCAGGAACCGTGTTGTACAATAACTCGCTGAGATGTATGTACGTTGAACTTCGTTCACACCGTACGTAGCTAACCGTGCTAATCGGAGGTGCGGGATATGGAAAAAGCAGTTTGCAGGTGATTAAGTTACACAACGTTGAGAGGGATACGTCACCACCCCCATGCTAACTCCTGAATGGGACACGTCGCTACAAGGAACAATAGCCGGCGTATGATGCTGGCGACGGAATGGCAACCGAAGGAGGGGGAGCGCGATGAGATCAGTTCGTGTGCTGGAGTACGGTGGCTGTGGCAGCACAGCACCTTGAAGGATCGCGATGGTCAGTGGAGTCATTGTGTAGACGTGCTGGGAATGTTGCAGGCGCGTGTCGCTGTGTTAGTGTGCGGCGAGCGTACATCTTTCAATTGGATCCCATCACCGCAGGCCTCCTCCACCGAGGCCTCCTCCAGGCTCCACCAGCCGGCAGGGCAGTCGCTGCGCAGCCGGTACGTCCCAGACTCCTGCTCGCTCTCCCGCCCACTCTCCATCTCCAAAGGCTCCCGCATGCCATTCCCAAAGCCAACATCCACCACGAACCTCTCGAGCTGTCGCTCCCCTGAAGGAAGCGCCGATGGACACTTCTGGCCGTCCGTCGCACCCAGTGTCACGAGGATCATGAGATGTTGAAAAGGAGGCCCGTACCTGCACGTGAGGCCACATTCAGGATCTAAACACCGCCGTGGCCACGGCCGTGAATGCTTCCACCGCTACTGCCACTTCACCTTGATGTTAACATTACACAATCATTAATAACATCAACTTAATTGGATTTTTATTCATTTTGGTCTGATTTACCATCGTACACTAATTTCTTTATATCTGTTTTTTGTTTTCAAATTAAAGCTAAACTATTTTTTATTTTACCAGGTAAAGCCCATTGAGCTATGTTCAGAAGCGACCAGGTCACTAACGAAGTGGCTTATCACGTGGAAATTTATAGTCGAAGTAAAATACACTAAACACATGTTTCTAAATGTGGAGAGAAAAACTGGAGGACCCGGAGAAAAATCCACGCAATCACGGCGAGACAGTTAGAGATGCAGACTCCAAATATACAGCAGCAGGCGTCAGGGTTGGGCTCGAACCCACGACCTCCTGTATACCAGGCGAGGGGTTTGTTGTACTTCCCCCACACCTAGGATTAGAACGGTTGGCTACGTATGGTACATTAAACAGTTTAACGCAATAGGTGAGGCATTTCATTCAAACAAAAGGAAATGACTGCGTCTGTTGGCACAAAGGACATCACGCTTGGACTGCTCTGAGATTCTCCGAGTTGTAAGAGAGGTGTGGTCCCAGAGCAAAGCTACAGCATAACAACAACAACGTGTAGCCTTTGTCAATCCACTGCTGGATGAAGATATCCACGCCAAGCATATTTCCCCACGCTGGTCAGTGCAGGATTTTTTAAAGTGAGGCACCCAGGATCAGTTGAGTATCACTCGCCACTGATGTTAGCCGTGGCCAGGAGTTGAACTCGGGTTGCCGGGTTCATAGTGCACTAACCCCTGCGCCACTGCTCCATCTGCATGTCACGTTGATGTTTAGAACGGGAGGCATGCAGGGAAAAAATGAGCAATGTGGGGCCCAAACCGCCGATTGATTTAATAACGTCACGAGGCTTGCCACCTCAAATTATAACCCAAGCAGTGAGGTAACATGTACTAAAATTCAACACACCTGGGATTTCGCCACCAATGTCGTGGTTCATAATATATTTTTGGGTTGGATCACCGCAGACGTAAAATGTGTGTCGTAAACCCTCCTCCACCCGGCATGGCGATAAATGAAGTTGTCACCTGCACAACGTGCCATCAAATTGCTGCCTCAGCAGCAGCACCACCACCAGTGTTGGAGAGCGATCTCACGTTTAGATTCAGCTACAGACGACTTGCTGGTAGTCACAACCAGTATCACACAACCAGTATCACACAACTACCATCACAGAACCAGCACCACACAACCAGTATCACACCAGTTGTCTTGCCTCACGGCAGATGTGGAGCGTACGTTCACAGGAAGTTCCTGTTTTTTTATGCTAATTTTGGTCACGTGACCAGGAAGTGACGATGTTAGATTTCCACTGTACCACGCGGGCGTCGGCCATCTTCTCATAATTCAAGATGGCGGCACACATCGCACCTCAGTGAGACCGAAGCCGCACTTGTCCATTGTGGGAGCTTAAGAAGCATTATCTGTAAGTTGTTTATACTCCTATAATATTGGCAATGCTGTTGTAATGTTGGAATGACCGTTATGGTGATGTAAATGCCTTTATGGTGCCGTTAAGTTGTTGTAGTAAATACGAGGCCTAGTTAGTAACGAAGCCTGCGACTTTCCTTATTGTGTGATGTTACTTGTGATTGAGTAGGTCGAGTCAGACTTGTGCCTATGTTGCGATCCTGAGAGTAAAGATGACGAAGTATCTCATCCACAATTTAGTGTTAAGTGTAATGCTGTACATTTGGGGTGCAGTGGGATGTATACAACGCACCGGCTTGTGCCTTTGTCTAGCTGTTCAGTGGCAATGTAGGGGCCTGGTCCTTCCAGGATCTATTGTTATCTAAGACAATGTTCTGATGCTGTGGTGTTCATTGTGTGGGTGTTTCCGGATTATAACAGATGCTGTATCTGTGTTTTCTCACTCAATAAATGACGATTGGAGTTGGACGTTCATCCTGGCTCTGAGGGTTTATTGAACGCAAGGTTATCTACTCGACTAGCGGTGTAACGCAGCGCACAGCGAGGCCGAGATACCAGTATTATACAACCAGCATCACATCATCAGAATGATACATCAAGTATCACACAACCAATATGAGGCAAACTGTAGTTGTAGTCAGCGTGCGATGTACACTTGCTCCCAATCTGATGAAAAACACTGAACGATCGTAACTTCCAGTGAAGCAGCCTCCCCGATCGTACGAGCAGTCGGTAGTGCTTGTGTAATGCGAGCAAGGACAGGGGGGTTATCGGCCTCTGCGCCGCTCACACGTGCTGGGGTGGTGAGAGCATGTGGGAGGGGCCACTGCTCACCTCGCTCCAATGGGAGTGGGGTGAACGGGGGGGGGGCGGTGGCAGAGGCAGAGCGGAAGGTGGAGTTGGGTCACGTGGGAGAGGGGGATATAAGGAGAGAGTCGGAAGGAGAGAGGGGGAGAGAGATAGAACCAAAGAGGGATCTACGCAGGAGGGTGGAAGGAGCCGTGGCGCCATTGCCACGTGGTTGAGAAGGGATAGGCGCCCACGGGAAGGGAGACAGCGTGGGGTGCGGCCAGACAGGGGAGTGTGCGGGATTGCACGGAGAGACACGGGAAGGGAGCGTGTGCGGAGTACCCGAAGGGCGGGGTGGCCGGGCCGGGTGAGGGAGAGCACACGGAAGGGAGCCAAGTGACCGGCGTGGGTGAGAGCCACAGGGGAGCATGCGCGGGGCGCACGGACACGCGGAAGGCGAGGCCGGAGCGAGGACAGGCGGGTGCGCGGAAGAACCTAATAAAGGACACGGAGAACAACGAAGTGTGAAAGAGTCCTTTATTACACGTGTACGTCCATTGCTGGCCTGATGCCCAATTGTGCAAATTACGCATTCCCTTGGCAGAGGGTCAGTGTTTGCAGAATCAATCATGTTGTGTATGGCATTGAGAGAGAGACCCACGTCAAGGTACGCGTCAAGGTAGGCGTTACCTGTGAGTGAAGGGGCTCAGCACGCGAGCTGAACACAGGGTCACCTGGAATCCCAGCTGCCGCAGCAGCCAAGAGAAGAGGCCGTTGTTCTCGTAGCAGAAGCCTCCTCGCCGCTCCTTCACAATCTGTCGGGCAAGCAATGGCCTTGTCACGCGGCCCGTGAGGCAGTGGTCAGTTGCAACAACAACAAAAAATCCGCCTAAGGTTTATAACGCCTTAGATGACAAATAAGATAAATGTGATATTTGTCAATATTTACCAATGTGTCCAGTGTAGATTGTATATAGAGAGAAACTAGTTGTGCGGATGAAATGCATGCGAGTGTCGGTGTAGATTAAGAGTAGATTTCGAGTTGCCCCACTACTGTGAGATTCATGAATAGGTTTTGATTTACTGTATAAGTGGGCAGAAGTAGTCACGGTCAGGAACATTCTTGGAAAAGATGAGGTCGCCAAGGGATTGTCTAACAGTCTAAGGGAACACTGCAATATTCGTGGAGTTTTATATACGGCACGACAATATTATGGGCAAGGAACTGTCGTGTTCGAGTAATATAGCAACAATGCCCATGTTATCTGAATAACCATCGATTCCTGACAAATAATTTTCCGAAATCCTTAAGAGTCCTCAAATTAAATTAGCACATTACTGCAAACACATTTCTTTAAATTGAAAACTATTTTTTTTTAAACCGCTTTTTGTGTTTAGTTTGTTGTCCTTCCCCCACACCTCCAATTAACGCGGTCGGCTGCATATATGGTGCGAAATAAGTTCAACACATACGTATGTAATAAGAGCCTATGTTTGGCTCACGTGGTGATCGGCTCTGCCGGTCCCGCTTGACAGCCAATGGGGGGAGAGCCTGGGAGCATGGCCTCGGCGTGATCACGGCATGTCAGCTAGGGTGATTGGTTCTGCCGGTCTTGGCCTCAGCTAATGGGAAGCAAAGTCAGAAGCGTGGTCCCGAGAGTTGATGGGGTGAATCTGGAACATTCAGCGGAGGCTATTTAGGATTGGCTTAAGGGTACCACGTGACCCAGGCGTTAAAGAGGGGAGAGACGGGAGACACGGGAGCAGACACGGGACGAAGAGAGCGAGGGGCCACGCGCGTGCGGGGCTCCGGGTGCCACGTGGGCGGTTCGTCTCTGGTGGCTGTCTGTCCGCTTTCCGTTGCCTGCCAGCAACGGGGAGTGTTTGTGAAAATAAAGGACCGATTCCGCAAGCCGTCTCAAAGAGGTTTATTACACGTACATTCCTGAAAACACACTCTTGAGAGCCATACAGATGCTGCAGTGTAAATCCATCGGATTGCTAACTTTTGCGTGAAACCCACATCACCGGAAACTCTCGCGCTGTGCCGATCGCAGTGCGCGCGACGTGCCGTCGTCACCTTGCGGTAGATCTTCTCCAGGTCCAGGGTTATGGGCTCCCCACAGTGGATGCTGAGGGTCTCGAACGGCACAGACAGCACGTGGGCACGGTGGAGGGCGCGGAGCGAGGCCACGCTGGGGGCTGTGCTGCCCACGAAGCGGATCCGCTCCAGGTAAGCGCCCACATCCATGATCGGTCCGCAGTAAGGCGGCTGCTCGTCTGCCGGTGTACAAGAAATGAATGCGTGTGCAAAGAGATCATCGTCGCCCGCGACCTTTGGAGAAGGTACTTCTGATTCACGCAGCAGCCTCTCCGCTCACCATGTGGCTCGCAGCTTCCCGAGGCTGTGTGGGAGGTTGTGCAATCTTGGGGAATTCAACCCCTGTGGAATGCCAGTGTTCTCAAAATCTCCCAAAGATCAGAGACATTCGGAGGCAATTTACCACGCAACTGCTGCCATCAAAATGTCATCTCAACATGTGAGCAGGTCTAATGTGAGGCCGAGGTCACTGTCACGACTCCACGTGGCCTACATCGACATCAAGGTCTCCCTCGACTCCATCGACCGCAACGCCACGTGGACATTTATAGTAGCCAAATACTCGAAACGCGTGATGTTGATTCGAAATGTAGAGGGAAAAACCAGTGGACCCGGAGAAAAATCCACGTGACCACGGAGAGAACATGCAAACTTCAAATATACAGCAGCAGGCGTCAGGGTCGGGTTCGAATCCTCGACCTCCTGTATACCAGGCGAGGGAGTTGACATCTTGCCACCGCGGCGCCCTGGACCGCGTCTGGAGAGACGAGCGAAAAAACCTGCCAGTGCTGCCGCAGGGGAGCGAGTCGTGGACGCCGCAGTCTCGGGGTCTGGTCGTACGACTTTGTCACGAAGTCATCTCACGGCACAAGTACTCACAAAGACACCCGCGACACCATGGCAGGTAGACTCCACTCTGTCTTCGGGGAATGTGTACGGAGACCGGCGAGCGACGCGCTCGCCAAGCCGCCCTGGGCTGGCTGCTGGGAGCGCCCTCGCCCAACCCGGGAGCAGGAGCGGCTGGAGGAGCTGGAGCACGGAGCCGTCCAGACAACTCTGGCGGTCGGTGCCAACGAACTAGACTATTTATATTCTTGGTTCTTTCGGTAAAGTCACGTAGAAGGGAAATAATAAAATAATACAAATATTAAACAATCAAAATTCTCACGACGTTTTCGACTGCAACACAAGCAGTCATCATCAGGTGTGAAATCCACAGTCAGTTGATGATTGCTTTTGTTGCAGTCGAAAGGTCGTGATAATTTTTATTGTTTTATATTTGTATTATTTTATTATTTCCCTTCTACGTGACTTTATCGAAAGAACCAAGAATATGAATCCCTGCAGTCACAAAAGCTTTAAATCAAAATTTAGACTATTTGTTTTACCAAGTAAGGTCCCCTGAGCTATACATCGTTTGTTCAGAAGGGACCTGGCCACAAATGATAGCTCGTGTGGACATCTATAGCAGCAGTGCCCACTGGGCGACGCTGCGGCCCCGTGCTGGTACAGATACATCACCACCATCATCATCATGGTGATGATGATGGTGGTGATGCACACGGCGGCGACTTGGCACAGACGCGTGAATTTTAACACGCTTTCTATAACTCACTGTCTCTTGTCGTATCTTCAAATAATGTAACTCAATTTTAACCCACTTCCCAATGTGGTATCGACTTGCAAACTTCGTATACTTATGTCTTACCGATGACAATACTAGATTCTATCATTTAAAATATATTTTTAAACAATATTTTTACACGCTTTCTATTAACTCACTCTGTTGTTGTCGTATCCTCAAATAATGTAACTCAATTTTAACCCACTTCCCAATATGGATTCGACTGCAAACTTGGTATACGTATGGCATACTGATGACAATACTATATTCTATTATTAAAAATAAAATATATATTTTAAGCAATCTTTTGTATATGTTATGTTTCGGCTTGGGTCTAATTGCCCACGCTCAACTGACGTTGGCTGTAAATCACCCGGCACCTTACTTTGTGGCAAGCCTCGGGGCCACTTCCTGGAGTCGTGGAGTTCTGCCATTACTCGTACGGTACATTTCTTTAAAGCGTGTTTTTTAAAAAAAAAGTATTTCTAAATATTACTTATTGTGTTTTACCAGGTAAGGCCCACTGAGCGATGTAGCTCTTTTTCAGAAGCGACCTGGCCGCAACACCTCTCACGTGTGGCTTATCACGTGCACATTTATAGCGGCAGCCAATTACTCTCAAACCCAGCAGAACCCAGAGGGAATTCCACGCGACCACGGGGAGAACATCTAAACTACAAATATACAGCAGACGTCAGGGTCGAGATCGAACCCACCAGGCGAGATGGTTAACATGGTTAACATCTCGCCACCATGGCGCCCCCATTACTTATGGTTAACTCAGCTAAATTGTAACTTTCACGCGTTGCCTTCAACGGTTGCATGCAGACACAGGCTGAGTAAGGATGATAAAAGTCATATTTAAAAATATTTATTTTAAACACGCTTTAATGAAATGTACCGTACGAGTAATGGCAGAACTCCACGACTCCAGGAAGTGGCCCCGAGGCTTGCCACAACGTAAGGTGCCGGGTGATTAACAGCCAACGTCAGTTGAGCGTGGACAATTAGACCCAAGCCAAAACATAAGGTATAAAAAGATCGCTTAAAAATATTTATTTTCAATTTTTAATGATAGAATCTAGTATTGTCATCAGTATGACACAAGTACACCAAGTTTGCAGTCGATACCACATTGGGAAGTTGGTTAAAATTGAGTTACAAGATTTGAGGATACAACAGAGTGAGTTAAATAAAAGCGTGTAGTAGTAGTAATATTAACAAGTTGAGTGTAGATTAACAGCATGAGCGAGGCAGTGGGGAATGCTGACATCACGATCTACGTGTTGGCGAGCGTCGCCAGAGGTAAGGAAGGGGGAAACGCAGCGAGCTCTACCTGCTGCTTCCTTGGCGACTGCTGCAGCGCTGATCTCACAGCGGCTCCCAGCTGAGACTTGAGACGACTCCCAGCTCCGACTTGAGACGAC
>CM025659.2:539138-562487 GCA_014621495.2 Entosphenus tridentatus
GACTTGAGACGACTCCCAGCTGAGACTTGAGACGGCTCCCAGCTGAGACTTGAGACGACTCCCAGCTGAGACTTGAGGCGGCCCCCAGTGGGGCTCGTCAGCTTGGACAGGGGACGAGGAGGAGCATCGACAGCATCGCGTGCATTGTCACCGCCTCCCCCTGCCACCGCGATGTGCCACGGGGTAGTAGCGGTGCCGGTGGGTGGCGCGACACGGCAGGCGGAGAGCGTCGCCTCGTACACCGCGACACACGCGGCCCTTTGAGCCACATAACGGATCGGGCTGTCGTTGGAGTTTCGTCGTTAAAGAATGTCTACGCATCCAGCACACGCTAAAGGCTGTCCTCATGACAAGACACGGCATGTGTTTTGTCTGTGTGTGCCACTGCTGCTGGTTGTGTGCCAGGGAGCAGCATCGTCGTGTTTCACCAGCCGATTGTTCCCTACCCAGCACGGGCGGAACCAGTTGGGCTGGATTCACGTCAGCTGCTTCGTGTCCTTTGGAGATAATTATAGGTGGATGTTCATTTTATTCATGAAGACTTTTTCACATTACATTTAATCGGCATCTCCACATACTATGAGAGCGTCGTGGGTGCTGTTTCAAACGCTGTTCCACCATCATAGCTGGACACAGTGATGCTGGGTACATTTTTACGACTGAAACATCAAAATACCCAACGTTTAAGAAACCCAAATTTTTCTGATATCAGAAGAAGGCTGCCACTGGGGGCAAATGCGTTTTAGGGTGAAATTACATTTGATAAGATGCATTAATGTACACAGTACATATGAATAATAAGAATACTCTTTGGTTCTTTCGGTAAAGTCACGTACGTATAAAATAAATCACGACGTTTCAGGCGCAACACAAGCGTCCATCATCAGGTGGGAAATCATGGTCTGCTGCTGAGGCAGACTGTTTTAAAAGGTTTGCAATGGATGTAGCCCAAGGGTCATAAAGAAGTGGCCGGGGCTAGTGATGTTCATGTGAAACACGGTAGGACAAATACCTCTGCCGTTGCCGATCATTGTTTCAACGCTGTGGGCTCACGAAATTGATTTTTCCAAGACGGAGGTACTTTGCAAACCTACCGGCTACCTTCAGAGATTTGTTCATGAAGAGTATGGATTCCTGCAGTCACGAAAGCTTCAAATCAGTAAGAATACTATATAAAAGGGAAATTTGTGAATGTGTGTGTGTCTGTTCGAAATGTTGAGCATACTTCCCGACATGCAACAAACTTGAAATTGGGCATGTGGGTAGCTTCCAGACTGTACACAATGCAAAAAGTATAAAAATAGACGTTTGAATTTTTTTGGGAGGGGGGGGGGCGCAATAATGCATATATTTTACACGCAAGTGAGCAGTGACGTCACATGTCATGTCACCCGCATGCGGCAGTGTCACGCAGTGTGCCTGCTGACGTCACGCATCCCCCCCCCAACCATCCGCGTAGGCCGTGTATCCCGCACAAATGCGCGGCTGTGGGGGGGAAATAATGGATATAATATACTAGGCTACAAACTTTCAATTTGCCATGTGGCTAGCTTCCATACTGTACACAATGTATAAAGTATAAAAATACACTTTTTTATTTGGGGGGGGGGGAGTGAATAATGGGAAAAATATATTGCGCAAGTGAGCGGTGACGTCACAACTGTGATGTCACCCGCATGCGGCAGCGTTACGCAGTGTGCCTGCTGACGTCATGCATCCCCCCCACCCTCCGCGTAGGCGTCGATTAATCCAAGACAAGAATCCAAGTCTCGCGCGAAGCCGGGTAGTAAAGCTAATTACTTTATAGACCATTCACCACAGGAACACAACACCAGCCAGTGAGAACACCACGCCAACACAACACCAACCGGTGAGAACACCAGACAGAAATGAACGTGGAGAAGACCTTCACAACCAATGATTCATAATGTTTGGGTCTGATCGCGCAAGCTCTTCAATCTGCACTGGATGTACCACAGAGGACACATCATTGTAACCTCTTCTTAAAATGCAATCTCACATCACTTGATGCGAGAAGAAATCGACATTGGACTCTGTTCATCCATAAAATCCTTTTTGGCAAATGTGCGCTATACTTAGCTAATTAATTTACTCCATTGTCAAACCCAGGAAAACCTAAGACGTCTAATTGCCTTTTAACTATCCTTAGAATAAGAATTGGAAGAGGCGACAAAGCCCTTGCTGTTGCAGCACCAACGTTTTGGAACAACCTCGTTTCCTATTCTCTGGGTCTTTCGGTAAAGTCACGTAGATAGGTTCAAAGAAAATAACAAAAAAATACGTTTCTATCGCAACACAAGCAGTCGTCATCAGGAAAAAAAACTACCGCTTGTGTTGCGATCGAAACGTAGTTTTTTTTTGTTATTTTCATTGAACTTATCTACATGAAGTCCTGCAGTCACGAAAGATTTAAGTCAAGATTTAACCTTGTTTCCTCACTTAACATCATAAATATTCCTTAAAATATCTTGAAGCAGAAGATTGGTGCTGGAAACAACCGCATTTGCCAATGTGATTTGTAACGTTGATCCTTACCTATGTATCGATAGGTAAGGATTTAATGTGCATTTAAATTGAGGGTGTGTTGTCTTGGTGTGCCTTGGGGCTGTTGTTTTACTGCCCTGCCCAAATTTGCATGTAGTGTTGAAACATCGTCAGGAATGTACAGAATGTACTTGTACAATATGTACTTAGACAGTATCTAATAAAATATTTTACTTATTTTTAGTGACTGGCTCGCCTTCTCTTTACTTTTCTCTATTACGTTTGTGTTTTGTGTTTTTTTTAGTAACTTGCTTACCTGCCCCTACTGGACATCTGTGAAAAGAGCTTCATAGCTCATCGGATTCTGATTATGAAGTTAAATGTGTCGTACAGCCTCCTCCACCCGACACAGCCGGTGAAAAATGTCGTCGTGCGCAAACGTGCCTCCGCAGCACATCTGTGAAAAAGAGGTAAGTAAGATTCTGACAGCTAATCGTATTCCTTCAGCTTAAACAAGATTCTGAATGTTGGAGAACAATCTACAATTATGGCAACTACCCGATTATGCTGGTTGTAACTACCAGCAAAACTCCCGTGCACTCAATAATTCAGCGTTGTGTGGATTGCTCTCCAACAACCACGCCAGTGGTGCTGCTGCAGTAAGAAATTGGCACGTTTGTGTAAGCGAGAGTTCACCGCCGATCGCCGATCAGTGGGATAGGCTCCGCCGCCTGGGCCATCAACCAATCAGAGAGATGAGCCGAAGTTCAAGGGCGGTGCTCAAAGGCCCTTGGGAGTAACCATCTAGAAGGGTCGGGAAGGGGCGTGGCTGTAGGCGGGGCTTGGTGACGCATGTCAGGGATATAAGGGGAAGCCGGAAGGGGCTCGGGGTCGGTATGCGGAGTCAGGGAGCGGGACCACGTCTCGCGCCTCCGGAACGCCAGCGGCCACGTGGCGGGCCGGAGGCTTCCTCCTTGCGAGCCGCCTGTCAACGGCGAGCAGGAGCGGGAGAGGGTGTGAGAGAGCTGGCGCGAGCGACCGTCAGAAGTGACTCTTGAACTTGGACGAAGCAGTCGCTGCAGTAATGTCCAAGCATCTCAAGAAAAATAACCCACCTGCGCCGTCTTCGGACGACGATGATGACCCGCTCAGCCAAGACTTGACGGCCCCGGGTGCTATGGACCCGGTTGCCGCGACCGCGGCTGGCTCGACCAAAGGACCGGGCAAGGACGTCGGCGCGGAAGACGGTTGGCGGCGGCTGGCGGAGCAGATCGATTCTCTCCAAGCTGTTCTGCTAAACCTCGTCATGCTGGTCACCTCGTCTGCGGCGCCGGTGCTACCGCGGGAAACGTTGCCGAGTGGAAGCGAGCAGGGCTCCCGTTCGGTGGTCTCGGAAGGACTGGCCACCATCACGACCACGGCGGGCGCCACGTGGCGCGAATCCACCATTTTGGGCGCGGTCGCGTGCGTGCCACCCGATGCCGCCATTTTGTCCGAGCCGCGTGGCGCACGCCTGGGGGAGGCAGCATTGCTCATGGATGGCGGCGCTCGGCGCAGCCATCGCCTACCCAACATTAAAGAGTTAATCGCGGGCAGCGACTGGAATGCATTTACTTGGCGGTTCGAATCCGCTTTCCGTTCAGTGAAGTGGACAGGAAAAGGCGTTGGAAGCCTTACCTACATTGCTGGACGACGTTTCGTTGGTGGTGTTCCGATCTATTCCCTCTGGAAAGAAGAAAACGCTGAAGGACGCATTCGCCGAGATGGCGGAAATTTACGAACCACCGTCTGACGCTCAGAGGAAGTTCATGCATCGGCGCCGGGGGGCCAATGAGTCTCCATTTGCCTATCGCGGCGCGCTCGTGGCGCTCGCGATGGCCGCCTACCCCGACTCCACGGCCGACCTACTCGACCCTTTGATTCTAGCTAAGATGCTGGAGTTGTCTAAGGAAATGGACATCTCGCTACCGGTGTGCGGCCATGAACCGTTGACATCCCGATGGGCCGCCAGGTGCCTCGACGCAAAGGGCAACTTGCGTCGGTGGAAGCAGATGGCCACCTGGACGGGGGACCCCGCCAAGGATGGAGAACCGGTTGGGTATCATTGGACAGGTAGAAATTCATATCGCTATTGGTAATGTAGCCGCATCGGGGATGGTTTTGATTTCACGATCGTTAGCGGTGCTCTACTTGTTGGGCACTGACGTCTTTCGTAGGATGCCCATGAAGATCCTTGTCGCTCAAGACTGTTTGGAACTGCCGGAGGGCTGGAAAATGTTTTTTTTGCCATCACCGCTGGGTCGCCCATTGCCGTGCCTTGCCGTGCAAGCAATAGCGGACGTCACAGTAGAGGTTCCACCTGGCGCACAAATGCTCACACCCTTACATTATCGAAAACAGTTGGGGGAAGTTAACGCATCGACTGGAATTCTGCTGTCCCCATCTAACTCCGTCGCCAAGAGTTTTTCTTTTGTTGCCGCGCAGACGATTTTCCGCGCTGGCCAGTCCCCGTTCTTACAAGTTCTGAATGGGGGCCCGGACAGCGTAGTGGTCCCGGCCGGTGCGGTCTTGGCTCACGCCACCACTGCATTTATGGACTGCAAGGGGAGTGGTCCACACGTTTTGGCCGTGGGGGCAAGCCACAATGCTAATTCCGACGATCGGTGGATCACAGAGCTGTGCCGGGAAAATTCATCGCTGTCCGGCTGGCAGCGTGAGGCCCTGTGGGCGCTACTGATGGACTACGCCAATGTCTTTAGCCGGAACGATCTTGACTTGGGTCGTACGTCACTCTTATCCCATCACATAGATACCGGGGTGGCGAGCTCAATACGAATGAATCCGCACCGCATGAGTCCCGCTGAAAGGGACCATATGCGGGGAGCGGTGGATGAAATGTCCGCTGCCGACATACTTTCGCCATGGAATAGCCCTTGGGGTGCCCCTGTCGTGCTTGTTAAGAAGAAAGATGGCGGCCCCCGGTTTTGTGTGGATTTTCGTAAATTAAATAAGGTGTCCGTGGTGGATGCTTACCCTCTGCCACGAATGGATGATTCCCTGGATGCCTTGTCGGGAGCGAAAAAATTTTCCACCCTCGATCTCTCGGCAGGATTTTGGCAACTGCCTCTCGACGAGGCGTAGAAACCAAAGACGGCATTTAGTACGCCTCAGGGCCTATTTGAGTTTAACTGCCTTCCTATGGGTCTGAACGCTGCTCCCGCCACGTTCCAGCGTTTGATGGAGCTGGTGTTGGCGGGGCTGCAATGGGACACATGTCTCATATACTTGGACGATGTCAGTGTTTAGTCGCATGTTCGAAGAACACCTCCAACGCTTGAAGGTTGTTTTCGATAGAATGCGGTCTGCTAATCTAAAATTAAAACCTAAGAAGTGTCATCTTCTGCAACAATCTGTGCATTACTTGGGTCACATTGTGAGCTCCGACGGCGTCACCACGGATCCGGACAAAACCTCTTGCGTTCGTGACTGGCCGACCCCCACCTCCGTGGGGCAGGTGCGTCAATTCGTCGGGTTCGCGTCCTACTATCGTTGCTTCGTTCCAAATTTTGCCACCATCGCTAGGCCTCTGCACGTTTTGACGGGTAAAAATCAGAGGTTCAAATGGGGACCCGAGGAAGAGTTGGCGTTTCGAACCCTCCGGGATCGGCTGATGTCGCCAAGGCCATCCAGACATGCCCCTAATGTGCTCGGCGGAAACCCCCATGCACAAAATATATTCCATCCTTACAATCGATTAGGGTTACGCAAATTAATGAGCTTGTGGCTCTTGATATCCTCGGCCATTTCCTCCTTCTGCGAGGGGTAACAAATTTCTGCTGGTGGGGTGGAGTATTTTTCGCGTTGGGCCCTGCCCGATCAATCGGTGGCATCCATTACGGATGCGTTCTTGAACGGTTATGTGATGGACAAGGGGGCACTGGAACGGCTGCTCACAGACTAGGGCCGAAATTTTTCATCCAAATTGCTACGCAACGTATGTGACGCTTTGGGCACAAAGAAGATACGCACTTCACCCTACCATCTGCAAACGGACGGAATGGTGGAACGGTTCAACCGTACCTTGTCTGCTATGCTTTGTCACACGGTGCACAAAAACAGGCCGATTAGGACCTTCACATTCCTAGCATACTGTCCGCCTACCGTATGGCCCCGCATTTCTCTACGGGTTACTCACCGTTCTTCCTCATGTATGGTCGGAAAAACGTGCCGCCGATTGGCGTGCAACAAGGGGCGCCCGCCAAGGAACCTGCGCTGACCCTGCCAGAACATGTCCGCGATTCGATTCACCGAGTCACGAGAATTGCTACAGCAAAGACCCAGGCCCGTAATGAGCGGTGAGCTCGTCGATCGCGGCGCGAAATGCCATGGGCCGTAGGCGACCGGGTCTGGCTCCACTGTCCCTAGGTACCGGTGGGTACTTCTCTCAAATTACACAGGTCATGGCAGGGGCCTGTTGATTTGATAGAGGTACGGAGTCCTCAATGTGTACGTATACGGTCGGGTTCGCGCCGCTGGTACGTCCACACTTCGCGGTTGAAACCCTTCTTTGCTCCGCGCGTTGCTCCCTCATCCCCATTAACTACCGTGCCGGGTTCAGATGCGTCCGATGGGCCACCTCGGTTGCCGGTTGATCCCTAGAAGGGGTCTGGTTTGCCTTCCAGACTCACAGGCCCTAAACGCTCCGGCTGCTGCGGATGACCCTGCTCCGGCGGGACCTTCTTCCGCCAAGTCGGACGCTCAACGTCCTATTCTTCCGCTTCCTGTGACATCGGGACCGGCGGCGTATCGGACTGCGGCTGGGGATGGACCTGCGTCGCGTACACGCTCAAAATATTCCCTTTCGTTGATAACTGTTAGACCCTTCTTGCATAACGCGTTCGTATGCATCTTATCATTGCTGCTGTCATGTGTTGAATGTTGTTCTTACTTACCTTGTGCGCTCGTTAGGCGCCCCGTTAGTGTTCTTATTGCTGCATTGTCTTCATTCTCATCGGCTCTCGTATTGTTCGTCGCTTCGTCTCTAGCCTTTTACACCGGGGGGGGGGGGGAGGTAATGTAATACGAGAGTTCACCCCCGATCGCCGATATAGGCTCCGCCGCCTGGGCCATCAACCAATCAGAGGGATGAGCCGAAGTTCAAGGGCGGTGCTCAAAGGCTCTGGGGAGTAACCATCTAGAAGGGTTGGGAAGGGGCGTGGCTGTAGGCGGGGCTTGGTGACGTGTCAGGGATATAAGGGGAAACCGGAAGGGGCTAGGGGTTAGTGTGTGGAGTCGGGGAGCGAGACCATGTCTCGCCCCTCCGGAACGCCAGCGGCCACGTGGCGGGCCGGAGGCTTCCTCCTTGCGAGCCGCCTGTCAGCGGCGCGTGGGAGTGGGTATGAGCGAGCTGGCGCGAGCGACATCTAACCGCGCGGGAACGGGAGTGCAGCCGTGTCAGAGTGAAGAGCGCGGAGCTGTCCAGCTGTCAAGGAATGAATAACTAATAAAGAAGACACAAGTTACAGATCGTCGTCGCAGTGGTTTATTACATTTGTTCACGTGACTTTATTAACTGCCTGTACTGGGTGGAGGGTTTACGCTAAACATTTTACTCAGGAGAGCCAACTCAAATATCATTTTAGAACCTGAGACACAGAATGAACTAGACCAAGGCTCCATACTCTTTGGTTCTTTCGGTAAAAAGTCACGTAGGTAGAAAAAATAATAGATCACGATGTTTCAATCGCAACACAAGCAATCGTCTTCAGGTGAAAAATAGGGGAAAATCTGCTGAGGCAGGCTGTTTATAAAGGTTTAGCGATGGGCGGGGCAGCTAATGTAAAATGTAAGCTCGGCAAGGGCCGAGCTCGGCTAGGGTCCGGAAGTTTGCTTCTAAATGTAAGCTCAGCGAGGGCCGAGCTCGGCTAGGGCTTGGAAATTTGAGTCGGCTAATATTGGTAGGTAGGAAGGGAACATCAAAGCAGTTAAACCTTTACCTGGTTGATCACGTCTTTCCCATGATTTTTAATTTGTATCCATCTTCTCGGTTGAAGTTGTCTGTGTTTATAAATCTGGATGGCTTTATGGACAAATCTTTGATGGTAGCCCGAAGGTTTGCAGAGTACCTTCGTCTCGGAAAAGACAATATCGTATGAGCCCACCGCGTTTAAACAGTGATCAGCCACGGCAGAGGTATTGGTTCTGCCGTGTTTCAAGTCTGCCTTGTGTTCACGAACACGGTCCGAGACATGTCGCTTCGTTTCCCCAATGTAACTGCTACCGCAGACACAACTTAGTTTGTAGACACCAGGGTATTGCATGTTAGGAATCACATCTTTCACAGATGGGATAAAATCACGGATTTTGTGTACTGTGAATCGAACCTGGATCTTGTGTTTGTTCAAAATTTTGGAAATCTTTTTGGTAACCCCTGCTATGTATGGAAAGGTGATGGTTTTTATGTTATGTTTCGGCTTGGGTCTAATTGTCCACGCTCAACTGACGTTGGCTGTAAATGACCACGTTCCCTTACGTTATGGCAAGCTTCGGGGTCGTGGAGTTCTGCCATTATTAGTACATCTCATAAAAGCGTGTTTAAAAAAAGTTTTTTTTTAAATGACTTATTCAGCTGAAAACGTCGTGATCTATTATTTTTTCTAGCTACGTGACTTTACCGAAATAACCAAAGATTATGGATTCCTGCAGTCACGAAAATTTCAAATCAAGATTAGACCAAGGGCATCCGAGGAACACAACACGAACTAGTAAACACTCGAGCTCCCAGTCAGAAAAAAGTCCAGGGAACAAGCACACAGGTATCCACAACACGAACCCCTAGAGGATTCCTCAGCTGCGCCACGGTGGTCAGATGTTAACTACCTCGCCTGTGATACAGGAGGTCATGGGTTCGATCCCGACCCTGACTATGCTTGCTGTATAGTTGGAGTTGGTGTATTTCTCTTCCTGTGGTCGGGTACATTTTTATCTGGGTCCTTCGTTTTTCCCTCCACATTTAGAACCAACAAGTTAAGATTGTTTGGCTGCTATAAATTTCCATGTGACGATAAGCCACTTCTCGTTGAGCAATCATGTGGTCAGGTCGCTTCTGAAAAAGAGCTACATAGCGCAGTGGAGGCCTTGCCTGGTCAAATAAGAAGTTTATTTTTTTAGTTTAACACAAACACCTCGAGTCCCTGAGGATCCCTGGAGCTGCTCGTACCAGTCCAGTCCCCTCCTAGGAGGCAGCAAACAACAACAAAGCATGGCTCCTACCACCAGCACCAGGCCTGCCAGCCCGGCACAGCAGGCAGATCAACCCAGCTGCTACCAAGGAAAAAAAACGGGTTATTCTTGTGAGCATTAAATAAATGATAACAATTAAATTCTCGATTGTTGGAAGAAGACAGGAAGGAGTTGCAAACGCTGCCATGGTTACCATGGGGGATGACGTGTGATGCGGCTCAGTGTGAAACTTTGTGCAATGGCATCGAAGCCCACTGACCCATACACACACATACAAACACTTTCCAAGTATATCATATATTAACTACCACACACCCATGACAGTGATTTAATTCGATGTTTTATTATAATACCATATTTACACTTTTCCCAAAGACTGAGGAGAGGTGTTCAGAAATGCAATACCTTAAGGTCAAGATATTTAAACGAATGCAAAAAGCAACCTACAAATAAAATAAGTTCAAAACACTTTTTATTATGATGCGAGATGCATGCATTAGTAATACAGAGTAAATCAATGTGTCAACGGTGGCACGCCCTACTTCACCAACACATCCACCCACAGGGCTCGCAGCCCGACATTAAGGCAAAGATGCCAGTGGGGATTCACAAAAAGCTAAATATTACCGCAGACATTTTCCACAAAAAAAATAAACGCTAAACTAAATGAAATACCAACTAATATGTATTCATTCAATCTACGACCATTAATCTTGTATAAAAGCTAGTTACAAAACGTAAACGGCAACCAGCTATTGTTACTTTACCTTGGCTAGTGCATGTGCCATTTAAAACGGCACTGTTAACGTCTGTGTAGACATCTTCATGCGAATCAGTCATATTAGATACGAATAAATCAAAAAAATTTGTACAAATATTCAAACCCATAACACGGAAAATCATTTGAAAGATTCAAATAGATATTTAAACCATGCAGTGCTTGGAGCGAGAAGTGAAAGTGTGGATGCTGCTGTGCTTCCCAGGGGACAACAAGAGAGAGAGAGAGGGGGGGGGGCAACGTGTGGGCTGGGAGCGGCACAACAAGAATAACACGCAAACCGGCACTACGGACGGAGTGAGGCATTCAAAAGCGAATCCTTCTGTTCTTGAGGTGTGACAAATTGTGTACGTGTTGAAACTGTACAAGTTGTTCTTTGCGCGATCATGAGGCATGACCATATGTTTGTCTTTGGACCTATCGAGTCAACGTCTACAATACAAATTAACTTTCACGTGAAAAAAAGAAAACTCCCAATCTCAAATCAAACGGTAACTCAGCTTTTCCCCATCTTGGAGATGAGTTCATCACAGATCTTGGTCAATTCTTCAATCTCCTTGGTCTGCAAAAAAAACACAAGTTAGACAAAATTATACTTACTGTATTTTCCCACATATAACCCGCGGGGTATACCACTTTTTACAAACAAAACAAGACCCTGCGGGGTATATGGAGGTGCGGGCTATCCCAAAAATATGTTACACGCGTGACATGTCATAACTCGTTTATTTTTTCCATGGTAGGACTATCCACTCTGCAACACTTACCTTTGACTAAAGCACTGCTGAATAAACCACTCACACTAAAATTGCACATGTTATCACGTTTTAAATTATTAGAATTGTTTGTACAATGTTTACATTTGCCCATAAACTACGGTAATACTTTCAGTGGCTGTAGGGGGGTGCGAAAGTTTCAGCTGAGGCTATGGATTGCACAATGGGAAGGGCCTTAACAAGCGTCTACCAGACGCGGAATCATAATTGCTGAGTCCCTTAGGCCGCTGCTACTGGCTGAGCACTATACAGTCGCGACCATGAGCTTTGTTTCAAACTTCCAATGGCTTTGTTGCCAGGAGGCAATGGCGTTACCGTAGTGCCGCTATTGTCTGCGCAGTGCGCAATCTACCAGTGCTAAAACTGTACAGGGGTAACTACCGGTCCAGTAGCTGTCATATGATGAGGTCGAATGCTGGTAAGCCTAACAGTACGCTTACTTACTTATCTACCAGTTATATGTAACTTATTTATTGGATACAGTGATCCCTCGTTTATCGCGGTTAATGGGGACCGGAACCCCTCGCGATAGGTGAAAATCCGCGAAGTAGGATTGGCCCCCCTAGGAATTTCCGTATATGTGTGTGTGGGTACCAGAATGTTTAAAATATGTATATTTATACTTTATATATATATTTTACTTAAATCTATTTCATTATAAAACCTTAATATTATACATTCACTCACTCACATATATTTTACTTAAATCTATTTAATTATAAAACCTTAATATTAAACATTCACTCTCTCTCTCATACGATACGTATGGGAGAGGATGCGATGATGCGCAGCCAATCAGCTCACGGGATACTGTACATCCACTCGTGCTCTCATTCGTCGATCTCGCGCCGGGAACCAATCACATGCCTTGTCTGAGTGCCCGTGGGTACAGTATGTACAAAGCCTCTGAGAGAGTTTCTCTCTTTGTCTGGCATCCTGGGAAACCGTTTCTCTCGCGCATCACGATGAAACAACGCTGCTTTCCACAATACGGCTGCCGATATGACGGTATTTTTGAATTTTTATTTTTCGATGAATATTTTTGAAAAATCCGCGATGCACTGAGGCCGCGAAACTTGAACCGCGAAGTGGCGAGGGATTACTGTATTTACTTTCGTTTCTTATTTACTGTTTTAAGTTCACTCGTTTCCGGTTAGTTTGTTTTCTTTGTGCACGTTATGATTTTAATGTTAACAATTCATAGTGGAATGTATTAGAAATGTAAATTTCGTATTAATATGATAGAATTAAGCTGCGGTAACGACGTTAAAGATATGAATGCATGCGGGGTATATGGAGGTGCAGGCTATCTGAAATTTATTTTACACAAAACGCTATTTTTGCGGGGTATATGCATCTGCGGGCTATATGCGGGAAAATACGGTAATCACTTCCTTTCAGATGCATAAACAAAAGCAAACATCTGATTGTTACAACAGTTGTCGAGGGAGGTACACACATGTGCAGGGCAGATCAGCAACATCACAATATGTTTAAATGAAAGAAAATGACAAATGCAGATGCGAGAGAGAAACCAAAACAACGCAATTTAAACAGACAGAAGAAGCACGCAGACAAATGCACGCACATAGAAAACACAGAGGCATGGAGACTTGATAAGCACAGATATGAAGAGATGGAGGCAAATGGAAAGTGATACGGGGATGTATGGTAATTCCAACGGCTGGCTTGATACCTTCTGCTCCAGAGAGCGCTCCAAGGAGTCCACCTTCATCTGCTCCTTGCGCAGAGAGGCCTGCAGCGCCGCGGTCTCCGCCTTGGCTTTGTTCCGCACCTGACTGATCTCCTCATTAGCCCTGTTACCAGCACACGCACAGTACAATGTCTCGCCCTACTGTCGACCAAGGGGGCATACATTTAACCTGTGCAATCTATTTAAAACTAAACTATGTTTTATTTTACCAGTTAAGGGTCACAGAGCTGTATAGATCTTTTTCAGAAGCGACCTGGCCACAACAATGTCGTGGTTTATCACGTGGAAATTAATAGCAGACAAATCATCAAAACGCATGTTTCTAAAAACTGGCGGAGAAAAATCCACACCACCACGGGGAGAGAAACACGCAAACTCCGAATATAAAGCAGGCATCAGGGTTGGGGTAGAACCCAGAAATTCCTGAACACCAGGTGAGGTAGTTAACATCTCGTCGTGAGATCTCTTTAAGCTGTGAATTTCCTTCAGCAAACTAGTAAAAATTTTTTTTATCAATCATTACAAATGATGATGATGATGATGATGGTTATGTCTCCACAAGCAATGTCTAGATTTGGGTTATAAGCAAAGAATGACCCGGAGTGGTTAGCGTTAGAGTTCAGGTCACAAAGAATCACTAGATTTGCAATCATTTGACAAAAATATGGGGAACAAAATATATAAAAAGGGCATTGTATATTTTTTTTATAAACGTCAATGAAAATAAGGTGTATTGTGTAAGTGAAGTAATTGCTCCGATGTCTGATTGTAAATGCGGCGATGAGAGGCATGAGAGAATGAGAATGGATCAATGTGGACTGCAGAAGTTACAGGAGGCAGCTTTGTTGACGGAAAACACCGCACTTAGACGATACGGCAAGGAACACGTTCAGTGATTTTCCTTTCTACAAAACATTAGTTTTTGCTGACCGATTTGATCTGTACAATTGTCGTGAGCAGTTAGCTAAAAGGCACGAGTTTTGGTTGTGTGATCATTCTGCCTAGCTTGGAATGATGAGCACTTCTAAGAAAAAGCATTGCAGTAACTCCGATGGAGGCATGTGGCCGAGCTAGGTGTGTCATCAAAACAAACTATCACACATTTACATACAGATACATGCACACACAACAACTGCCATTCGCCACCCAGTGGCGATAATGTAACCACAACGCTTGTGCCAGGCTAGAAGAGCCACGCCGTTGTATACACACATAAATACATACTAGCGGGAAGTACCTGGCGTTGCCCGGGCGAAAAAGACACACATTCACACACACAAAGACATCGACCCACACACACATATGGACTCAAACACACACATCGAAGTACACACACACAGAGACTCACACACACACACAAACATATTGACTTACACACTCACATGGACCCACGCACACACAGACCCACACATCGACTCTTACACACACACACAGACTTACACACATGGACTTTATTATAATTTTAATATTTAGTAACTTAATATTTGAATATTCGTTTTCTACACACACATTATTATTTTAATATTTATTAACGTAATTTTTAAATATTAGTTTTCTATCTACGTGAGTTTAGCGAAAGAAGCAAGAAAATAATACTTAACAGTGCTGTGGTGAGGCCTAGTCCCGTGCAGAGCCCCTGGCCTCGCCTAGATTGCCCAGCCGGCCGAGGTGATACCTTGGTAGGCTGGGGCTGGGCCGCCACCCCCCCCCCAACCATCCCCCTGCCCGCTCTACAGTAACAGTACGTAAGCTCTATAATATTAGTATCTACCAACCCTATAATAGTAATTGCATACATTGGGGTAGGGGGAAAAGAGGACATCACACTTTGAAGAATGTACCTCAGTTGTGTGTTTTTGTTGCATTTTAAACGCGAATGAGAATCCCCCGCCCCTCACTCAACGCGCGTGCGTCGCTAGGGGCGCGCATGCGTCGCTATATGTCCATATACCAACATACACACATATGTACCTGTATATTAAAACACGTAGTATATACCTAAAAAAACCCGTATCTACTATATAATACACACTATCACTCAAATGACGATCAATAAACATCCATGGTATTCATTTTTTCCTTGTCTCCATCGAACATACATTGCTTCCCGGCCCACCGTCATCTGGTGAGGAAATGTAAGTTTATGATACTGGACACGAGAGAGACGTTGTGCGAGAAATCACCCACTTGTCCAGTTTCTCCTCTGCATGGGCTTTGAGGGCTTGGTAGCGCTGGTCTTCCTTTTTCACGCGCGTCAGGGCATCTTGCGCACACTTCTTCAGTACCTCCTCATTCTAGCAAACGACGCCAGGCGCACACAGACACCACATGGGAAGTCACGGTCAAGCAATGAAACATTATACGGTAAGTCCTCGCTTAACGCTTTTTTGCAGCAAGGCGGTTCTTTTATTAGGGAACACTTTTCGCACAACGCCGAACAAGCGGTTTCTGAGCGGTGGACGACATACTACTTTCTCGAGCTGCGCGGCTGAGTGGAATGACACAGTACACGGCGTAGTACCCTTATCTCAGTCCTGTCCCGCCATGAGATGACTGCGGGCTGATTTACAGTGCACATGTGATCAGTACAGTAATTCCTCGCTTAACGTGGCACTTTCAGGAACGCATCTACTGTGCTACACGATGGATTCATGTACATGATCTGCGAAACCAGGCACTATTCTATTCTTGCATACGGCAATATGTCCAGGAGCTCAATATGCCAATGTCGAGGTCTGATGCTGGCCATGACGAGAGGGCTTCAGTAGAGTTTTTGTCGTTTTGCTGTTCCACCTCCGTTGAAGGAGGGCAGGCGACAATCATTTACTGTATGTTCCATAGTTTGGGTTGAATGGTCACTATGGTGGCTCGTGTCTTTAATTATCCATTTAAGAAGAGATGTGTGTTTGATGGATACGCCAGCAGTGTAGATGAGGAATATCAAAGCCAGGAGGAACTAGGCACTGCGGTGTACTTTGTGGTTTTAAAATCGGTCGCTTATTTTGTTTCAAACAAGCCGCTGTCCGTGTTTACCTTTGGTGCAGTGAGGACCCGGATCACATTTGCACTGCAACAGGTTACTCGCTAAACAATAGACTGCGTCACAAAAGTGTCCTACAAAATCTCCGACATGAAACGACACAACTAACGACAAGCTGTTCACTTGTGGACAGGCACCACCGTCCCTTGATGACACGATATATCCACCATCAAGCGACAAGGCAGGAGCTTTTACAACATGAGTGACGTCTCCAGCCCCAATCCCTTACTGGAGGAGACTCCGCAAAAACGGGTCTAAAGATTCAGTGAAACGCTCCTGAGTAACATGTAAATGATCACTAGCAAATGAGTAGACAAATGCTTAATTGCAGTTGTGGATTTGTTGCGTTTCTGCTGCAAAACACAACGCACGACCACGTGTGCAGCATCCGTGGGAAATAATGCAGCTAAAGTGTAATCTTAAAAGTGCTGCTAGATACTGGGAGTGGCACCCCGAGTAACGTGGACACGTGTTCCATGCGTGAGCAAAGTGCAGGAATAAAACACACACGTTTAGTTGAGCGTTTCAACACGCGGATTATAAAGCTTTTACCTTCTGATAACCCTCCAACACCTCCTTCATCTTCTCGTATCGGCGGAAGAGTTCTGAAAAGGACTTCTCCATGGAGCTGGAGTCGGCCAAATACTGTTCCTTCTCAGCCATCTCCTGCTGAATTTTCCTCTCCATCATGGCCTTTTCCATCTGGCTTTCCTCTACGCAGCAGCCACAAACGGATATGGGATTGCTTTGATAGTTTTAAAACAGTTATGACATTGATCAAACGTAATTAGTCGTATATTCAAGCTGCAGGACAGCTTGGTAACTTGGCTATTATCTTCTTGGTTCTTTCGGTAAAGTCACGTAGAAGGGAAGTAATAAATAATACAAATATTACTTCCCTTCTACGTGACGTTACCGAAAGAACCAAGAAGATGAATCCCTGCAGTCACGAAAGCTTTAAATCGAAATTGGCTATTATCGTTACACATTTTCCCCATCTCTGCTGTCCAGTGACTTGGGGCATAGTGGACACATCAGTGCAGTAAGTAAATGTACTGCACTAATATACCCATCTTCCTCATTGGCTGCACATGAAGGGGAACACTGTGATAGTAACCCCATTGTAATCCACACATAGCCACCACTGTACGTTGTCACACACAGACAAGTCCTACAACAGTAGTTTCAAGGGGAATTCACCGCCCTCCTTGCAAAACTCCTAACAGTTGCAACCACTGCTTGTGGGGCTACATAGACCATTTAGCAACAGATTAAAGACTGCATTAGTTCAGCTGCAGAAACCAAGTTGCAAGAGCGGGAAGGAACCCCAGTGAATGTGCACAGGCGACGGTGGGCTGGCTAACGAGGGCAACAACACTGGATTGCAGTGGGTGCTGTCTTCTCACAGAGCTCGTAAAGTGACAAGAAAGACGTGTCAACCACACACAGAGAACAGTGGCCAGGACCACCTAAACCACTATTAAAAAGTGGCCCAATAAAAGTAGTTTCATAAAAATGAAATTATTAAAATAGTTGAATAATTATAAAAAAAAATATTTTACGAGGTCAGCCCCACTTAGCTACATAACTCCTTTTCAGAAGCGACCTGGCCACAAATGAGAGCTCAACGAAGTGGCTTCACACGTGTACATTTATAGCAGCTAAATACTCCAAATGCATGTTTCTAAATGTGGAGGTAAAAACCAGTTGACCAGAGAAAAATCCACGTGACCATGGGGAGAGACATGCAAACGCCAAATATCAGGGTCAGGGTCTGGATCAAACCCACGACCCCCTGTGTACCAGGCGAGGTAGTTCACATCTCGTCACCGCGAGATGCGTGTCAGAAAATAACAAGCTAATTACTCAAACTTATTATTACGTCACCATTGCATCTACGACCCGTCTCCTAGCGATCGAGAGCTTAGTTTACGGGAGACGGCTGTCACTTTGTGGGCGCGTCGCCCCGTCTCGATGCGCAAACTCCTGCAATAAAATTGCGCACTTCACAGTTGAAGGTCAACGTTCCAAGCGGACTGCGACCCTCTAAGGAATGGTGCCACCCCCGTGATCCGTGGATCAAACATCTCTCTCGAGACACTGGTATGGCAGCTCAAGCAGTTTACGCGAACGCTGTCGCAGGAGGTCACACGGTTGGCACAACGGTCCTTCGCCGACTATGCACGATGCATGAGATTACCCAAAAGAACCTATAGGACTGGGCAGTTATGTTTGGGGTCTGTGACCAGGTTTAGGAGATCACTAGGTGAGGTGCACAAATAGCTTACCAATCATTTGGGCAATGGTCTTCTCGTATTCTGCCACAATTTTCCTGCACAAAAAACAAGTTGGTTACAAATAATAAAAGAACACGACGTTTCGGTCGCAACACAAGCGTCCGTCATCAGGTGAGAAAGAATGATCTGCTGTTGTGGCTTTATATAGGCACGGGAGGGGGGGGAAGGGGGGGTTTGTAGAGTCGTGGCTGCAGGAGTTCCCGGGGGGGGGGGAGGGTTTGTGGCGTGCAGGGACGGGTGGTCGCCCTTGCAAAAGAGGCAATGCCGTTATTTTCCGCTGCACACGCATATGTGGTGTCACGTGTTGAACCAATGTCACACCACCATCTCATCATTGTTCGTACAGCAGAAGCTCTGTTGTCCGGCATTCATGGGGAATGGAGGGTGCCGGTTAATCAAATATTTCCGGTTATCTGAGAGTTAAACTTATAGTTCACCAAATTTTCCAAGTACATTCAACTTTTTGAGAAGGAAGTTAAGCCTACATTTTAACTATGATATAAAAAAAACTATATTTTATTTTACAGAGGTGCTCACCAGTCAGTTGTAGCGCATTCTACCTTGATTGTAGAGAAGCAGTGGGGCCGTTTAAGAGTACAGGAGACAACACTGTATGTACAGACTGTCGCTAGCGCCACCACTCGGCAGCGTTCTGAGACTTCTGTAAACAATAGATCTATGAGAAGAGCACGGCAAGATGCCGGATGGCTATCGGAATGTTTCCGGATATGTGAAGAAAGATTAGTATTGCCGTCTACGACAGATGCCGGTTAATAGAGCATTCCGGGTGGTAAAATGCCGGATGGCAGAGCTTTTGCTGGACTATTACACGGGCTTTGCCGACACATTAATTTACACCCACCTCATTTCTGTGACCTCCCGTTTGTCGTCATCGCACGTCCTCTTCCATTCTGCGATCTCACAGTTTTTCGTCAAAATCTGCATTGAGGAAAGTCCAGCTGTAAGTAAGTGTGCTCGTGACGTATACAGGGGAGATGGAGTGTTAAGAGCTGTAGTGGGAAGGAATCTTACGGGGAGTCTAGCCATGGCAAGGAGGAAAACAAATTATCTTGTGGTCTTCCATGAGAAGTAATGGACTGTGACATTTCTTTAAAAAAGTATTATAAGAAGAGATGAACTGTGGTATGAGTTTAGTAGAAATAAATTTCATGTAAAGTGCATAATCTAATGAACGATAATAAAACGTGACCGGAAAATGACAACCAATGAACAGACAATGCGTGCACGATCAATAAAGGCAGGGTTCTGGTCTAGTGTGCCCCGTGTCACCCAGCGGCGTCCCGAGGGTGCTCACCTCTTCGCGGGCCCGCTGCAAAGCGCCGTCCAGGTCCGTCTGCGTGTACCGCAGCAGGCTCACGATGGCATTCTGATCGAGCATGCCCACCGGTGGGGTGTACACCGGGCCCTTGTGGGCAGGGACTTCAGGGACTGGCGGAATGTCCACCTGCAACCAGAACGGGGGCAGCGTATGACCTCAAGTTTCGCGTCTACAAATACGGCGAAAACGTCCGCGGCTGACGCCGAGTTTGATGCCCTTTGGAAGCAAGTGACAAACACGCAAGCGAAGAGAACACGCAGGAAAACGTTTTGCAAACTCTCACAGAGCGACACTTGTACCACTCATCATACCAATAAGCACACAGAGTGTTAGTGTCAGTTCAGTTGCAAGTGAATTTTCAAACAGCGAAAACCAGTGCTGCACTGCATGGAGGGCGGCCGCCACACCAATCTGGCAGCAAAAAGACTTCTTCATCTTTCACATGCATTGCGCAGATATGTTAAAGTGTCAGTAAAGTAACGTCTCAATCTCGACTGAATATCATGAAGTGCACACATAAACGTAAATGTCCATTCCGGAAACATCATATTGCAGCAAGACATGCGTGTTCCTCTGTAAATGCGTTAATTAGCTGCTAGGCCAGCCTTTAAAAGGTAAGCCGAAAATCATCACCCAACACTCCGAGGGACCCCCCAAGTACAGCAACGCATGGCCAGATACTTGTCTACCAGACTAAAACCCGACACCTAAAATTGCACGAAATTCGTCTCGTTCCAGACGAGCCGTGACCTTCAAACTTTACCAGGTAACAGCTGCCATTTGCACAAATTAACAGAGCCGAATGGAAGCCGCATTGAAAGGACACGTGGAATGTTGAGATGGTTCCAACAATTTTCACATAATCTTTTGCAAATAAATTGTCTGTTTAGAGTTTTTTTTCAGGATGGCACATGATTCTTTAGAAGCTGTGGGCACTACCCGAGTCAATGACTCGTCAAAGCCAAGTAAACATGGAACATTAATGTTGCTATGTTACAATGAGACAAAGATCTGACAACATCATCTTTTATTCCTCCTTTAATCATCTTTTCCGAACACCGTGTCTTGAAAGTTAGTCTACAATAATGTGCAAGATCAACCTCATGAGAAGTAAATACAACATTCACATCAGCGCCAGTGCTGAGAGCATGAATAAAACGTGTTCTTTCACAAGAAAATCGTGTAATTATACTTATTGTTGCATGTAAAAAAGTTCCAATATCGTGTATACCACACATTCATTGTGATAATGCCATGCCCTCCTACAAATTCTTCCCAATCAACTCCACCCTTTCCTTAACTTCCTGGCAGCTGAATATATTGGAGTCAATTAATTGATCGACCTTTGCCCATCGCATATATACTGCCGCACATTTTCACCAGGAGATAACGGATCCTGCACGTGTCTTGTATAAAGTGAGCGAGTGAATTACGAGTGCCACTTACAATGCCATCAGAGTTATTTCAAATCAAGCAGGGATTCACGTCCGAGTTAAAACACTCGTTATTTCGACTATTACAGTCAGACTGCCTGCAGGCACAATCTGCGGCTGGCAAACTGTACCTGCCACTCTAGGGGGATGTTTGGGGAGTGGGTCCGTTGATGGCTGTCTAAATGAAAGGCCTCCAGCTGCACCGCAGCCAGCTGTAACTTCTCCTGCACTCCCCAGTCCACCCAATCAATCAATAGCAGCAGCGTAGCAGACCAAGCCATCGACAGAGTGGAATGGGGCACGAGAGCAGGGAAACAGAGTATGAACCAAAAGCGCAGAACGGAAGAGCAAAGAGGCAGGAAGGGAGAAAGGATCATGGACTGAAAATCAGAATTAAGCATCAGGGCCCAAAGGCACACGAAGAGCGAACGAAATGAGTTGGGCAAGTGAGCTACTTGGCATCTCTTTGCCGAGTAGCTCACTTTTTGATTTGAGAAGAACATTTATCATGTGACAAATGCAAAACTGAACATAAAAAACAGAACAGTGACCTCTACCAATAAATAAGGTTCCAATGCTGTTGTACATTCACATGATGCAGAAGAGAAACACTTCAACCCCATCCCTGGATGTTAAAAAACACATTCAAGATAATTGGTGAAAGATGGAAACAATACAGAGTGCCATGTTAGGTCGTTGTGACTCAATGGGAGTCCTTAAAAACATTCACAAAGGCAAACATCACTGATATTTGCAGTTGGGAGAAGTTGGAAAAAAATTAACACGAGTGACTCAATAACACATCTGCCAGTGGTGGGTTTTATAGACCACAACACGTTGCCCAGTCAAAGAACCCTCAAATGATCTCCGCTTTGCTTGCTGAAGAAATGTACAGCTGAGACACACGGGAGGCGATCCCGAAACAGAGGGCCGTCCCCGTCAAGGCTGGCCCTCTAGTTCCAGGATTTATGGAAACCATGCTCCCCGGGTCACGGCGAGGCATGTAGAATAAGGCAGTGCCAAGTCCTATACAGAGCAGAACATCTCGCCACAGTGGCAACATGTTAACTACCTCGTTTGGTATGTAGGAGGTCGTGGCTATGATCCCAAACCTGATGCCTGTATGTTTGAAGTTTGCATGTCTCTCTCTTTTTTTATCTGGGTCCTCCTGTTTTTCCCTCCAAATTTAAAAACATGCACTTAAGAGGATTTGGTTGCTATACATTTCCATGTGATAAGCCACTTCGTTGAGCTATCATTTGTGGGCAGGTCGCTTCTGAAAAAGAGCTGCATAGCTCAGTGGGCCTTACCTGGTAAGATCAAAATATAGTTTAGTTTTAGATAACAGGAGTGAGAGGGTATCATACCTGTCAACCCATACGGTTTACTCGTATTCGTGTACAGGGAAATTGAGTTTTCAGGTCCATACAGCGTACAGCCGTTTCAATACGGGCAACATTTGTTATCTATTTGTTTGTGTTTCTCCCTTGTGATGAGACTTTATAGGATGAGTGTTGAAATTTATAAAGGCACGGGTGACCAATAAGGTCTGAATCGGCCTGTAATAAAGTCGGGACTAATAAGGGGTTGACAGGTTTGGGGTATGCAAAATCTCTCCATCGAGTCTAGAAGAAGAAAGAACCGACCGATTCCAGAGTTATTCCTCGCTGAGAAACTGACTTCTCCAACTAAACACTTGAACAGTTTCCTGCACAAGTACTGCTGGTTCTGATCCATCTGTTTTCAGCTGAACAGGATATGGTCTTTTTCAGCGCAAGTGTTGAGAATATCACTGATGTGTGTTTGCTATGACAGTCATTTGCTACTGGTGAATATTTTAATAAAAATATCACATGCTAAATCAGAAGATATGAGAAGCCAAGATGATTATTATTACTACGACTACTACGAAACTTATTTACCTAGGAAAGCATCAAGTACTTAGTTGGCAGGAGGCGGTGGAGGTCCTGTTTGTGTCACCGTGGTTTGCTTGTACAGAATCATACCTGAAGCCTCAGTGCAAAGGCGGCTGGGTTTTTCTCTGCGATTTCTGGAAGCAACTCCTCCGTAGTTGCACTTTCCCAGGTAGATATGTTCTGCACGCACACGTACGCAAAAAACATGATCACTTTTTTGATAGACATAAAAATAGACCATTACGTTAAAAACGTTAAAGTATTCTGACCGATGTTGCGAAAGACGCGAGCGTGCGAGAGAAGGGAGCG
>CM025659.2:567487-579025 GCA_014621495.2 Entosphenus tridentatus
GGGAGCGTGCGAGAGAAGCGAGCGTGCGAGAGAAGCGAGCGTGCGAGCGTAGTGAGCGTGCGAGAGACGCGAGCGTGCGAGAGACGCGAGTGTGCGAGCGTAGCCCCACCACCAGCGTGTCCGTCTTGAGCGGGGAGACGGCGAGGAGCTCCGCCACGCCCTTGCGCTTGGCCAGCTCGGCCTCCAGGGCGGCCGCCACCCCCCCCGCGTGCTGGGCCAGCGCTGCCGACGGTTCCCTGCGAACACGGCCAACGGGAACCCCGACACGCCGGTGAAGCCACCACGACCGCATTGCGAGCTCGGAAAGCAACGTGACGAGGACATTGTGTGGAATGGTGGGGAACGGGGAGAACGACGCCGGCGGCACCTCCTCCTCCCGTGCGGAACGTTATTCTGGGTGCGGGAACCTGCGGCGCTCCATCACACGCGGGACTTCAGGCGCCAGAGAACACAAGCGGAGACTTCACAGCGCCAAAATAAAATCTCTCCGTGGTTTTGCTAGACGGTGACATTTTTTTATTTGCCAATCTCATTATCATCATTTTCTTGAGGATCTGCATGTAACACGGAAAACAGTGGATCTTGTGGGCCTCACATTGTTGGAATTAGAAGATACCAGGACAAATAGGTGTTCCAATGCATATTGGGAAGACACATAGGAAAAACACACATGGTTGTATAAATATGAATAGAAAAATATGTTCTTCAAACACAATTATTCGAACTCCAATCACGTGCACTTGGCTGCACGCACAGCACAACACCACAGCGCGTTTGACAAAGACTCACAAAGCTTCCGGTCGCTGGCAGATGCTCTTCACTGGGCTGTCTCGGAGCAAGGGATCGAACTTCAGGTAGAGAGATTGCTTCCTTAGAGCAGATTCCTGAAACTGAAACAATGTAAACAAAACACTGCTCAGTTATGCAATGTACATGTGAGAGCAATGTATCGATATTAATTGATGATTCAGCAAATTCTAAAATGGAAATAAACCAAGCATGGTAGAATTAAAAGGAATCAAAAAAGTTTCAGTGTGCTGTGAGGAATGCACATACAAGAACAGCAGCAGTGACAAACACGAGATGCTTACGTAAATGGCAAATACAGGGTGTTTAAAAAAGATGGACCAGATTTGAAATCGCTATATCTCTGTAACCATTGACCATTTATGAATGAAACTCTTACCACTTGAAAGGGCGGGGCACAGTTTCAAATGATTACCGCTAGATGCCTCTCCCAGCGCACAAACAGCCGCTAGCCTCAGTCATTCGCAAGTCACACTGCCTCAACGGTGGATAGGTCGCATGGGACCCGTAGACTTGGCGCTACACTCTTGGCCCCCAAGATCCTCAGACATCACACCCTGCGACTTTTTCTTGTGGGGATACGTCAAAGACTGTGTTTTTGTGCCACCATTAGCGACTAATCTGGATGACCTCAAAAACAGAATCACGGCAGCGGTGACTTCAGTGTAAGAAGACACTTTGAGAGGCGTTTGGAACAAATTCAACTATCGTCTCGATGTTGTCCGTACAGCAGGTGGAGGGCACATAGAGCATTTATAAAATGGTTAGTAAAACTTGATAACTCATTAAACCGTTTGTAACTTTTTGTGTAATTGTAACATGTTGCCATCGTGAAATATACTGCTTTGAAATTGGGTCCATCTTTTTTAAACACCCTGTATACATGCAAAACACAAGTCAATGAGAGTTCAATTTCCTGCTTAGCATCTGAGAACATGCACTCATTGTTTAAATGTTTCCCTTGCAAGTAAGAGATGTGTTGTCTCGGTGGGCTCTCACTGAGCTTGAAGGAAATCCATTACATCCGATGAGCCACGGAGAGGAATATTATGCAAAATAAGAATAGGTTTTACGCTTTCTGCAATACCTTTTGCAAGGAATCAAGTCTGCATTGACCGCATGTAGTTGTGGGAAAACATGCATACATATATGCTCTAATAATAAAAACATTGTGTTTTAAATTGATTGGCCTACACCAGACAGCCTTCTTTATGGCCTTGTCTCACCAATGTCAGACCAGAGAATGCCAAACGGCAAACAGCACAAAGACAATCCAAGTATCAGCATTCATGAAGAGGTAAAACCATTCTTCTTTTTCATACTTTTATACTGGCAAAACATGTCTTAGGAGGAAACTGGCGCTATCATTGGCCACAAGCTACTTGCGGGGTGCGACCAACACGCCGTGAAGCAAGGCGGGCGGAACAACGGCCCTCCCAGAGGCCACGGCAAAGCCGAGGGCATCGCTGGCTCGGGGAACCAAGCGCTGCTCTGGCTGCCTCACGACGTTTCGACAGACACGCATTGTGAACAAGAGCTGCTGAGTGGCCAGCGCAGGGTATCCGAAGGTACCGGTGTAAACTAAAAACAACGGGCTGTGCTTTTATCATCACAAGAACTATACCATTCACCGTTAATGAATGCCAAGTGGATTAAGAAAATATAAATATATAAATCGCCAGCAAACATTTTACAGCTACAATGTAGTGGTCAGTGACTTTCAAACTTACAGATGATGTGGATCCAAAATTTTCAAGATAGTCTATAGGCTGGTCAAACCCTGGAACTGAAAAAAAAACATTTACATAAAAAAAATCAATCGAATGCATTTATACATATTGCAGAAAGATAAGGCAAGAAAGTCATTGTTAGGAGGGCACGAAAGAGCTCATTGGCACAATCATAGCAATCATAAATCAAAGACAAATGTTGGTTTATGAGATGAAGCTTGAAACTTGTGGACTTGAGAGAAAAATGCACAATGCTTAGACTTGTATTATGAATTCCATTTGATTTCTTAAGATCAAGTGTGAGAGTACTGGAATGCAGCCTTGTCGTTGAAGCATGACAATAATACCATTACCGTGGGAGTCTATTTCAGAAAGTAATGCTCGCATATTGAGCTTTTGACGTATAATGTGTGCATCGATAGATGGGTGTCTCAATCCAGCATACGGCTTTCTTACTCCGACATAATACGAGCAAGTTAATATTCTACCCCAGGAGACGAGGGACAATGTTACTTACAGCATGTTAATATTACCATCCACGGTTAACACAAATCCGTTGCTTCTAACACAAATAATTGTATTACTTTGATGAGCTTGTTGTTGGGGATGCGTTCTCATCCCATGCTAAAGTGAAACAGGGCTATACAACATACACTACACTACCAGGTAAAGCCCACTGAGCTATGGAGCTCTTTTAAAGAAGCGACTTGGCAATCACGAATGATCACTCAACGAAGTGGCTTATCACGTGGAATTTTATGGCAGCCAAAGTCTAAACGCCCGTTTCTAAATGTGGAGGAAAAGACCAGAAGACACGGAGAAAAATCCACTCGACCACGGGGAGAGAGAGAGATATGCAAATTCAAAATATACAGCAGGCATTAGGGTTGGGATCAAACCCACGAGCTGCTGTATACCGGGCGAGGTAGTTAATACCTCACCACCGCGGCAACCACGAAGCTGTTCACGTCCGAGAGGCTCACCTTCTGCAGCCGACCGGAACTCGTCATCACCGATCAACGCCTCGAGGTCTGCGGCCTCGGAGAATGCCGGCTCCGGGAGAGGCTGCGAGCCGTGCGCCATCTTGTGACTGGCCGCAGCTGCCGAGGAGGCCAGCTTCTCCTCGTCGGTGGCACGGCCCGACGCGTGGATGTCCACCGGGACGTCGTCCAGGGGAAGGTCATCCTGTGGAAACATGGCACAGTTACATCCATTCATGGCTTGACTTCGCGAACGAAGATCTAGGAAGGACATCCACGTCTTCTGCAGGCACGCTGGTGGCTGACGAGGCCTATGCGGGACAAGCAGGTCCTGCCACAACGGCTGCAAGTATAGGTCTGATCTGGGATGGGTGCTGAGGGATCATGGTTCTTCCTCCTCCTCCTTTTGTCCTCCATACGGGCCCTGCGGATATCTTCGAAGAAGGAGGTGGCCTGGTGGACTTTGTGCCGCCAGGAGTTGCGATCAGCTGCTTGTGTTGCCCACTGACGGTGATCGATGCAGCAAGCAGTGAGGGACTTCTTCAGGGAGTCTTTGTATCGCTTTCGTGGTGCCCCTATGTCGCGATGGCCAGAGGACAGTTACCCATACAGCACAATCTTAGGTACATCCATTAGGGTATCAATAAATGACCATGCAAGCGGCACGAAGCATCACGCACAATTATTATAGTTCATTATTATTATTGCCACGCTATTTCACCCAGGAAAGCCTTACAGAGTCTCAAGACTCGTTTTCAGGAGGGTCCTGCCAAGATTTCGGAGTAGGGGGGCGATGTTGCTGCTCTGTGTGATTCCAACGGAATCATTTTTCAGCATTGGGATGTTTGGCCAATGCCAGTTACACTGTATGTTTTCTTTTTGCGATGGGAGGAAACAAGAGAATCCGGAGGAAACCCACGCAGAGCAGGGGGAGAGAGAACACAGAATCTGGATAAAAGGTCCATGAGTCATGAATCGAACCCAGGCTCCTCTTGCTGCGAGGCACAAGCGTTACCACTGTGCCACCCTGCCGACAAATTAACTGGAGCTGAGAAGAGATGACCCCAAGTACAATAGTTGTACAACATGGCGCAGGCAGTGATGTAATATAAGGGGGTAGTACTTACTTGAGGAATTTCTTCAGGAGAGTTTTTTGGAGATTTCTTCACCTTAAAGGTACCCCTGAAAGTGTAATAATATTCAGAATTAATGACGAATTCAACGTACTGTTTTCAATGCACGTCTTCAAATTGTCTACAACCCACGCAAATAATGTTCCAGCCTGAAGCATGGCGTTGACTGTGCAGCCTCACGTTAAACACAGACTGGGCCTGTACAGACTGCTCTGGTAAAGTGCATCGTGAACTATTACGAACGAGCTGTGTGGCACACATGGTGCAGCCTTGTTCACTCGTGAAAAGCATCATTTGCCACTTATCCCATGATCTACAACATTACTCATCAAGAGAGCTTCCGACTATAACACGGCAACATCAGTATGTTGCCAGCGATCGATGGCAACTGGGTGGCTGCAATGCTGCTTTTCTCGTATCTCCTATTCCTAAGATTATTTTACATTAAAACGTCTCTTGGCTGTCCTTTTCAGCCAATGAAGCTCATTACTGCAGCAAATCGGACCAATGTATCCTACAATGAGGTGGCTAAAAACAAGCACTTGTATCTGTTAATGTAAACTAGTTACATAACTTACATCCCAGGTTTAAATAGGCCAAATTTGTCCTGTTTAGATGAAATAGAATTCTGCCTGTTCTCAGGGATTGAGGTGGCAGCTGATACCATGAACGCTGATCATGTACAAACCCCTTTCAACGTAGAGACGCCTGCAACGAGCGTCAAGAATTTCCCAGGAGAGTGATTAATGTTTGGGCAATTTTGGAAATGACGATGTTTTGGCTGTAGGGCATCACTGAATAAGATAAAAAAAATATGGGCATAAAGCTCAGGAATATATGAACTGCCATTTCATGAGTATCAAAGAGCCAAGCAGGTTGGGAGTTGACAGAAATATTGACCTCTGCACAATCTATCAACCCCACCTGAATAGTTAATTACAGAAATGAGCCATCGCGGCCACCTTGAAATAGAAAGGGCAGCAGCAGCAGCAGCCAGTACTGCCGCCGCTTGAAAGCACCAATGAAGGTGGTGGACTACTTACGTGCTCTGTGCACGGTGCTGCTAAGCGAGGGTGCACCAACTCAGGTGATGTGGCTGACACAGTGTGACCGTGTGTCAATGACACACAGGGCTTATAAACACAACACATATCGGAAGGGGGGAAATTATAATCCTCTTCCTACAGTTAAGTAACAAAAATCTGAATTCATCCCGATTGTGTTGTCGATATTATCTCATGATGCATTATCGATTCGGGTCTCTTGCAGAGCAGTGCAGCCCTTGATGGAAGTGACAGGCTCATGGAAGAAGATATCACAGAGCTACCTATTAGAACCCTTCAAGTGACCTCCCGTCTACATGGTAGGAAGCAGCATCTTCCCAACCGCCATGTAATAAGAGGGTTCATGTTTGTTTTATGACAGTCTAACATATTATTATTAATTCTTAAGAGCTCAAATTTGCCCGCAATGAAGTGCACAATGAAATGTGTTTTTTTGGTGCAGCACTGATGACCAGGCTGAGGCAACCAACCCACGACACACTGAGAGTCAAGGCACCCAGCCACCTCCCTCGTTACATTTAACCATAAGAAGGAAATGGAAAAATAACAGTCCAAAATATCAGATGTGTGTTTTGTAATGTATGACTAAGCTACACAATGACTTTGGGATAGTCAGGTCAAAGTTTGCATCAGATTACACAGCACCAGGAAGATCAAGCCCAACGTAATCGTCTGGGTATATTTGAGCCTACATTAGAATGACATTGGACTGTGGGTGGAGGGTTAGGGTAGGGAAGCAGCACCCAGGACCATCTAGAGCTGGGATCCCCGTGGGAGTATCGGCTTCATTTGGGAGGAGACGTGGTCACAGACCACGCACACCGCCACTGTCCCTGCCACGTACGAGGGTCGCTCACAAAGTAATGCCCAATTAAAATGTTTTATCTCAGCCAAAATGTAGAGGCAAAGTGAAACCTATCCACACATTTGGCAGATGGTATTGGCTTCATGCGCATTACTTTTCCATATAATCCCCTTCCACTGTCAATGGCTTTACGCCATCGAGAAAAGGCGGCGTGTATTAATTGCCAGCGAAAGTCCTGTCCTGCCTCTCAAAGCCACTTTATCACCTCACTAACAACCTCGTCGTCTGTAAATGTGTACTCGTTTTACCCAGCAGCGCCCCAGTGCTTCTTCTGTTGTGAACGTTTCCCCACTGACTCGTTCTCTGCAGTCTAAAACTCAATTCCAGCTCTTTGTTTGCGATGCACATCGCTGCTCGATGGCATTTTGACGACTAATTGTTGAGGGGCCATTGGTAGGGATATTTTTAAACTGTGAAAAGTGGGAAAGATAAATCTTACAGCTCACTGAAAGTTTGATCATTTTCCAGTGGGAATATATTTTTTATGTGTGGCATTACTTTCTGGGCGATCCTCATATTAACGTCAGCTCAATTTTTATTATTTTAAAAAGACAGCACGGCCATGAGCAGGGTGGGCTAGGAAGCACTGATTTATGGTGGCAAAACAATTGTAGCATCATGGATGTTACCAAATGCACGAATATATTTGATAGCGACACTTATGCAGCTTCACCAGAGAGAAAACCCACGTGTGCGAGGGGGCAACGAAGCGCACGTGTAGCGAAACAAACACAGTACTTACAACATAGAACACAAATACTTCAAGCCCTCTAATGTGCCGCTGCGTTAATACAAAAAAGAAAGACAAGAGTTTAGACAAGACAGAGGACATTAAGTCAATCACAGGAATTGGAATGTCGAGGTTTGAACTTTCAGAGCAAATCACACAGGTGCATGCTATACTTTAATTTAATCAAAATGTAAGGTAGCATTCACTAATTTATCACTTATTTGCCGTACGTTTAAGTACAAGCAGGCATTGGAACCCTCGGTGCATTGCGTACCTGAGGCTGTTACGAGCACTTAATCGCGTGTTTTTGTATCACGTGCAGTCACAGCTGGTGCATCTGCCAGTCATCTCAGTCAACCCATGGCACCTGAGTCTGTCCCATGACCTCCGGTTAGCGAGTGTTCGACACTTCACGTGGCCTCTAAGTGCACCTGGCCTGGCACAGGCGCCGTGGTGACGTCACTGCCACTTAGTGGCGAATGGCGGCTGTTGTTGTTGTTGCAGTCAATGCCCACGATCCAAGTGCGGTCCCTAACGCAAGAGGAAGCTCCACAGCGGCGATGACCTCAGTCGAGTGGGGTGGTGGCGGCTTTCTCCACGGAGCACGTCAACGTGCGCACATGCGCGCTTAACACGTGAACAACAATGTGGAGCGAGCACCCTCTGCAGCTTTCACCCTCTTACTAAAAACGACCACAATGAGTTACTGGGGCCGAGTTTCAGGTTTCGCAATGTTGATCAGGTTAAGGTTAATAAGGGCGCCATGGTGGCGAGATGTTAATTACCTCACCTGGTATACAGGAGATTGTGGGTTCGATCCCAACCCTGACGTCTGCTGTATTTGAAGTTTGCATGTTCTCCCTGTGGTCGCGTGGATTATTATCTGGGTTCTCCGGGTTTTCCCTCCACATTTAGAATCAACGTGCTTTTAGAGTATCTGGCTGCTATAAATTTCCACGTGATAAGCCACTTTCCTGAGTTGTCATTTGTGGCCAGGTCACTTCTGAAAAAAAGCTATCGAGCTCATTGGGCCTTACCGGGTAAATAAAAATAATTCATAGATTTTTAAAGTTTAAAAAAGTCGTATATTGCTATCCTCTTACTTTTTTTTTCAAAAAGAGCTCTTCTCATAAGGGTTGCACAGCTCTCCGTTGATGGCCACAGGACAAGAGAGGGAAATTGTACAGGGAAACACATTCCTGCTGAAAGCCGTTGTGATTGTGGGATGTCATGGTGAAGAGACATTTGTTTTTGCACTTTGGACGCATTGGCTGAGGCAATAATTGAGTAAACCGGTATTGTAGTCAATGACATCGGTCTATGAAAGTTTGATCTTGTGAGTCAATTCCAATGTATATCCGCAAAAGGATCAATATCAGTTGACCACAAATGAAAAAAAAACGTCAATGCATAACACCACATTTACTAAATACAGCCTTCTACGACCACTGTAATGACACGAATGACTGCATGTCATCGCATGCTGCCAAGATAATCAAGTTTAAAATAATGGATTCCTAATAAACGGTCACAATACATGCACGTAGGAATGGAGAAAAAATAGATATAATTATTTAGTTTTTTGGAACTCTTCCCTCAAAACCCCTCACATTCCCCATCTCAGTACCAAACTTCCCAAATGTGCAATGCCCCAGCTGAGGTCTTAACGGTCAACAACCATCAACCGAACACACAAACCCGCCTCTCGGTGCAAACGATCCATTGTAACTCCTGCATGTACATTTTTATTTTACCAGGTAAGTCCCACTGAGCTATGTAGCTCTTTCTCAGAGGCGACCTGGCCACAAATTATAGCTCAACGAAGTGGCTTATCGCGTGGAATTTTTTTGCACCCAATTACTATAAACGCATGTTTCTAAATATGGCGGGAAAAAACGAAAGACACAGAGAAAAATCCACTCGACCAAATTTCAAATATACAGCAGGCGTCAGGGTCAGGATCAAACCCACGACCTCCTGCATACCAGGCGAAGTAGTTAACATCTCCTAGCCACCGTGGCACCCTGTTCTGCTGCCCCTCCCACATCTCCTGTTCCAGTAAATGGACTCCAACAACGTGGATGGCATTGAACAAAGAGGGGAACCAAAAATACAACTCTGCCCAAACAACGGTGCCTTCTCCTAATCACACACAAGCTTGGGTTGCACCATAAAAGTTGAAAATCCTTTTGACACTGCACTAATGACATCACTGGAGGGCGGGGACCAAAGTGAGATTGAGGCAGGGTGTGCAGTGTGGCGTGTTTATGCAATGACCCACCTGATAATCAGTTTGTAAAGCTGAAATGTAACTGCCTTATTTTACTCCCAGTTCATGCACATTCCTGATGTATTGGTGTGTTTACATTTTTTGCCAGATTAGTGATTTAAGAATTGTTACAGTGTGACATAATTCCTATTCATATTCTTTGGATCTTTCGGTAAAGTCATGTAGATAGGTTCAAAGAAAATAACAAAAAAAATTTTTACTACGACATAATTCCTGTGTATGATGTAGTGAGAATAATTCCCAGAAAAAAACATGTCTTTAAATCATCTAGTCCACGAGTTCTTAAATAGTTTGGCCTATGAGCAACTTAAGAGTCACGTCAAAATCTCAATAGCAGTAACATTCCAGTGATTAATCATTGACTGGAAAACATAATTGTGGGCAAGACATTGGACAGCCCGACACTCGGCAGGGGGATGTGGTATTTAAATTGCACCACAAGCAGCACTGGGGAACAGATAGAGTCCCTCAACAACCCCCAAGCTCCCCCCTCTCCCTCCCTCTGCATCCCCCCACTCAGCTACCCCCTCCCTCTGCACCCCCCCCAGCTACCCCCTCCCTCTGCACCCCCCCACCCCAGCTACCCTCTCCCTCTTCCCCTAGCCAATCCACTTACCTGATCATTGTACATGTTTCACTATTAGTACTATTGTAATATATATTTAAATAGGAACATATGCCTTGACTTGTCATTCTGATATTTAAGTAGTATTAAACATTTAATTACACGTAATTTGTGGCCAGATCGCTTCTGACAAGAGCTATATAGCTCAGTGGGCCTTCCCTGGTGAAATAAAAAGTTTGGTTTTAGTTTAAAAGATTTACATTATTTTATATTGATAATTGTACTGTTATATAACGTGGCATGCTTGGTTGCTAGCTTTCGACAATATAAATCATCAAATACACAAGTTTAATTTTTTTAGAAAATGCATTCGCTTTTGAAAAAACCGTACCCATTACAGACATGTAGATTAAGGGATTGAATTAAAAATAACAAATTATATATAAGTGAGATCTCAAATTCCATTTCAGGCATGGTTAACGTAGCCTGGCCACCTGTGCAAGGTCAGTAACGCAAAGCCGTCTGGGGGAAGCTGCACCACTGGGGGGTCTGCACCACTGAGTGAGTGAAACTGCACCACTGAGTTAAGCTGCACCACTGAGTGAAGCTGCACCACTGGGGGGGCTGCACCACTGAGTGAAGCTGCACCACTGAGTAAGTGAAACTGCACCACTGAGTGAGGCTGCACCACTGAGTGAGTGACGCTGCACCACTGAGTGAGTGAGGCTGCACTACTGAGTGAAGCTGCACCACTGAGTGAGGCTGCACCACTGAGTGAGTGAAGCTGCACCACTGAGTGAGTGAAGCTGCACTACTGGGTGAGTGAAGCTGCACTACTGGGTGAGGCTGCACCACTGAGTGAGGCTGCACCACTGAGTGAGTGAGGCTGCACGACTGAGTGAGTGAGGCTGCACCACTGAGTGAGTGAGGCTGCACCACTGAGTGAGTGAGGCTGCACCACTGAGTGAAGCTGCACCGAGTGAGGCTGCACTACTGAGTGAGTGAAACTGCACCACTGAGTGAAGCTGCACCACTGAGTGAGGCTGCACCAGTGAGTGAGGCTGCACCACTGAGTGAAGCTGCACCACTGAGTGAGTGAGGCTACACCACTGAGTGAAGCTGCACCACTGAGTGAGTGAGGCTGCACCACTGAGTGAGGCTGCACTACTGAGTGAGTGAAACTGCACCACTGAGTGAGGCTGCACCACTGAGTGAGTGAGGCTGCACCACTGAGTGAAGCTGCACCACTGAGTGAGGCTGCACCACTGAGTGAGGCTGCACCACTGAGTAAGTGAAACTGCACCACTGAGTGAGGCTGCACTACTGGGTGAGGCTGCACCACTGAGTGAGTGAGGCTGCACCACTGAGTGAGTG
>CM025659.2:579035-608942 GCA_014621495.2 Entosphenus tridentatus
GAGTGAAGCTGCACCACTGAGTGAGTGAAGCTGCACCACTGAGTGAGGCTGCATCACTGAGTGAGGCTGTACCATTGAGTGAGTGAGGCTGTACCACTGGGTGAGGCTGCACCACTGAGTGAGTGAAGCTGCACCTCTGGGTGAGGCTGCACCACTGGGTGACGCTACACCACTGGGGCAGGCTGCACCACTGGGGCAGGCTGCACCATTCCAGTGAGATGTCAACACAGAGGTTGTTGTCCTCTATGTGGCTGATGGTCCCTGCTGTAGGAATGTGAAATTTCCCACCACTGACTGCCTAACAAATTAGGCACAAAGATAAACACACGAGTCACGACTGTCCTGCCTGGTACACGGAGAAAAGCACATCTTTGGAGGTACAAGAGGAATTAATTAATGGTTGCAAAAATGGACACAAATGAATGGAACTATTTCTTTCAATAGCTCTGTGAAACACTATAAACTGTAGGCAGACGTCGTCCCTGAGCCTAGACCAGATATCTCATTCATCAGTCAAATGTGATGTGGCATAACTTCAATGGTTACATCTTCTTGGTTCTTTCGGTAAAGTCACGTAGAATGGAAACAAAAAATAATAAAACAATAAATAATAAAATTATTCTCACGACGTTTTGGCCACAATGCAAGCAGCCGTCATCCATTCAGACGCTGTCTCCTCGACAGACCTGGTCTTCACCTGATGACGGCTGCTTGCGTTGTGGCCGAAACGTCGTGAGAATTATTTTATTATGTTTTATTTTATTATTTTTATTGTTTCTATTCTACGTGACTTTACCGAAAGAACCAAGAAGATGAATCCCTGCAGTCACGAAAGCTTTAAATCGAAATTCAATGGTTACAATTGCTTGATGTGGCCATCAACATTTAATAACGTGATTATGTGGGTTATCAAATAACCCACAATAATCAGCCACATAACTACATGGGTACTACTAAAGACGTGCCACTTCAGGTGGTGCCAAATTCTGCTCTGCAATGGCGTACAGCAACTATTATCTATGACGAGCAGTGGGATGGATGTGTTCATGGTTCTATGATCAAGACTATGGCATGTGTCTGCACTCCTTCTGCTGTACCACACTCCTATTATCACATCCAGCTTCATCCAACCCTTCCATTGGCCTTCAAACGCAAAATCTGATTGGTTTAAAAAAAAAAATAATTGTCAAAATTGCTTGTATGCAATTAGCCGAGTCCTCTACAATTAGCGCACATCCAGTCGACTGCACTTACATTTATAGATGCTCATAATTCAAGATTTAAGAATGCATTACAATTACAGTCTTCGCATATTCATATATCCCTTTTCACATTTTCGCATTTCAGTCCAACATTTGTGAATGCACGATGTAAGCAAACTGCTACATCCCTTTGTTTCTGCCCAAGGTGTTTGTGTAACGTAAGACGATGCTGCACGACACCAGTTCTCTATACGTACGTTTTTACTGGCTGCTTCTTCTTTTTCAGCGGAGACTTGCCAGGTGCAACAGGCGCGGTGGAGTCTTCGGCTTCCACAGAGGTCCCCATATCAGGTGGGATCTCAAAGCCAGCGGGTTTAGGTGGGGAACAACACATCTTCATGGAGGATTTGAACGGGTTCACACTTTCAATGTTGTCCGCATCGAAAGTATAGGACGTACGAGGCAGCTTGGGCGAATTCTGCATCTTTGGCCCTCCACCAAACGGATTAAAGTTGGGGTCATCGAGTTTGGAGAAGTCCAATTCGTAGGAACTTTTAGGCAATAGAATTCCCTCAGCATCTGCAGCTACTGCAGCCTCGGCAACAGGTGGAACATCGTGCACCACTGCTGGCTTCTTGAGCGTGGCCTTCTTCTTAGGCAACCCCTTTGCTCCTGGTTTTCTACCCAACCGTTTAGGTGGCGTGTGCTTCTTTTCAGGGTCACTTGCATTCTCTTTGTTGTCCGAGAAGTCAAACTCAAGCTTAACAGCCCCTTTCTCTGGCTGAGAGGTAACTACCTGTGCTTCTGGTTCAGCAAAGGCTGCAGCGGAAGCTTGCTTGCGGTCAAAAGGAGGAGAATTCTGTAATTTGGATCCTCCAATTTGAAATGGGTTGACAGAATCATCGTAGCTGTAGGGATCGAATGTGTAAGAAGCTTGTGGAAGCTGTGGAGACTGCGGTAGGTTGGTTTCTGCAGGGACAGCACCAACGATGTCTGCATCAAAATGTTGTCCTCCAGCACTTGAAGGACTATCAATGTTAACTGTGGCTGGCTGATGCGGTAAGTGGTCTAAGACAAACGTGGTGCTCTTTTCCTCCAAGGGAATTGCAGGAATAGTTACCTCTGATGTCATCATGTTATTCTCATGTACAGAACCAACATATTCTGCACTAGAGGAACTACACAAAGGATTTGCAACTGAAGAATTTTCCACATTTGGGAAATTGCCATTCAATGACAACTTCCCTGGTTCATTTTCAGCAGTGTCTGTACGAGTTTCCAGTGCAACCTCCTGCTTTTCAGAAGCATCAATGATGGCTGTTTTATCAGCTTGCGTTTTTGTCTTCTTTGTCCGAGGACTTGCCTTCAGTACCAGTGCATGAGGTTGTTGCACAAAAGTATCAACATCTGGGGCGGGGTTTTTCTCTCCGGTCAAAGAAGTCTCCAGCAGTCGGTTCAGTGCCTGGCCACACTCCCTTTCTACCTGGGATACCCCCTCAAGAAGGACATTGCTGCAAAGGTTTTCGAAGTCAAGGGCGTAGGCTCCTTTACTGGCGATGGGCTCGTTCTCGTCAAAGAGTTTCGGGCTGGTGGGAGCTGCCAGGGGGTCTTCAAGGGGAATGGCAACGTCTGCTTCGACAGGCGCTCCGCACGGGGTGTCCACAGCAGTCTCCTGTGGAGCCTCCTGGGGGAGCTGCGCACTCGCAGACGCTTCTAACGAGGTCGCAAAACACTCGGGAAACAAATCTGCAAAAAGGGAATAAAGTTTATAATGAATGAACACCTTTTGTAAACGTTTTAAAGACAACAATTGATGTAAAGCTCATTTTGGACATTTATTAAATAAATCAGATTAGTGCATTCGTTCAACAATCAACTTTTTACAACAAAATGTTTGTTTATGAAAAAACAACTGCACTGAAATATATCACATTGGCATTCTATTAAACGAAGGTATACAAAAAGACAGCCATTTCAAAAGAGGATAAGCAGTGCCAAGGTTCAAGAAGGCAGCCAGATCTTTGACGGACGCAGCTACCAACAACAAGATGCAATATGCTATACATGGAAATTACATTAAAATTTTGGATAAATGACGCTAAACTATGCGTCACATCAAAATTGTCGCACGATTCATGGCTGGTCATGATGGTGAATTAGCGGTGAGTGATGGCCTGCGAGTGAAGACACTGTTAATGTCTCCTGCTCTGCCCACCAGCAAGACATCTTGCACGCTCATCAATATGAATGATCCCACAGGCAGAGTTGAGGAATTATACTATCTCGTGTACCCAGGACAAGACAAAGATTCCCCTTATAGTCTTGACAGAATTTTGGGGCAAGTGCTGTTAGCGAAGGTGGCACACGAGAGAGGTTGGGTGGCGAGCACCATGCTTAGTTGCATTTGTCTCCGAGGCGACGAAGTTTACACACCGCACAAAGTACTCATTTGAGGGTGAGTCGACCTAGGGGAGGTCCGAACTGGTTCAGACAATCCTTACTGGTGTTGACCTTGAGCAGGAATCGAACTCGGGTCGCCGGGTTCGCAGTGGCACTAACCGTTGCGCTCCCAGTCCCCACGCTTCACCACCCGGGGCTTGCACGATTCACAAACTCGAGTGAGCTCTGAGTGCCGGACTCGGGAGGTAGTTCATGTTGTTAGCGACATGTCGATGATTGCCGAAGGTAAACAATGGGAAGGTAACCAGATGCCTAGATGTGTTTTAATCCTGTAAAGCCAGTATGGGCCAATCCAATCTCAAACGGGATTGGTCCGTACAGATCACCACCACTATTAAATGAGTAATATAAACGGGCGGTAATCGGATACTTTTGCTCTATTCAGCCAAAACTCTCACTGTACCTGCACTTAAAATGTCACATTCAACGATGTCAGAGTATGCATCTTCATCCATTTTTGAGCCACCATCCCATGGAAGCATAATAATGATTGTTGTCCAATATGCCAAGTGTGTGTGTATATATGAAATGCAGTCAGACAGCATACAAAGTGAAACGCAGCAAGGACCAATGAAGTGAGTTTCATCAAAAGCTCCTCTCCACTACGCTGTAGAGAAGCTGACGGGCGCCACGGTCGTCGTGCCCGCTCCGTGGCTGAAGTTCGTATCAACAGCCACCCAACACGACCCCCACACTGCCAGTGACCCCCCCCCGCTCCGCACACACACCACCTCTGCTTCAACAGCCTCCAGCACAGCTTCTCCCACCCCCTGCTGTGTACGTTCGCTCTTTTTTTACTTTCTCTATGGTGTCAGAAATATTTTGTCTTATTTGTACCGTATCACTTCATGTGTAGGGCCTGCCTCATGCATACCGTCTGGTTTGTATTGGCTGTTATTTTCACTGTCCATTTGTGCCGTCTTTCTCATTTGTGTCATCCCTATTACAATAAGTCTTGTTTGCTGCCATATTTTGACATATTTCTGTCGTTTATATTGTACCTAAATCTCGGATACATGGCCTGCTCATGGAATGCATAAACAAGCTGGGGGTCGAGCTTGTATCTGAACTCATGGCATAGTGGTTGGTTTATGGTGAAACATGGGCCAGTCGATAACCCTCTCCCAATCTTTGCGCTGCCATTCGCTTATTGGAGGCTCCAAAATAAATCAGCCAATACCTCCATCGTTGGCCTACTGGAGGCTCAACTGCTTTTGGGAGTTGTATTACAAAAGGGGTCTGTCCTCACCCTTGATAAGTCACCACTTTCAAATTATATTCCACCTACCCATAACGCTGCCACAAAGAATGTAGCATTGCAGAGGCACAAATGATCAAACCAACCTGATGCCACCAAGATAACCTAAACTACTTAATTGGCTGATGGCCAAGCAAATATCCCCCATTTCTCAATCTCGCACTCCTTAGAGAGTTGTCATCTTACCAGTGGGGTTTCCCAAGTTGAGTTGTGCAGACTCTGCCTCAACGTCGAGTGCGTCCTGCTGAAAATGTGCGGCGTGGACTGGTGTTGTTTGTTCTGGGGTTTCAAATGCGCCTTCCGAATCGGAGCTCCTGCAAAGAACGTAAGAGATCAACAGCCTTCTTTAATACAGGAATGTAGCCCAGCCTGTAGCAAAATGTTTAGGGTAAGCTGGCACTTGTAAGGACATGATATAAAAGCAACCAAAAGCAAGGACTATAATATATTTCAAAAGGTCCTTCAGTAGCAAACCAAACTATTGAAGACTGAAACAATAAAATACATCAAACAGGTCTTTAGCAAAGAGGGAAAGAATATTGAATTTGCTTGCCATTTTAACTTGTCTCTTACTCTTTGGTTCTTTCAGTAAAGTCACGTAGATAGAAAAATACCAATAGATCACGACGTTTCGATAGCAACACAAGCCATCGTCTTCAGGTGAAACAATACAGCAGGCGGACTGCTGAGGCAGGAGGAAATGTAGCGAGATAGCTGCTGTAACCAGAGGTTATAGACGTTTGTGGTGGGCACAACCCACGGGTAAACGTAAGGCTAGCAAACGTAAAGCTAGTAAACGTCGGCTAATTAAATTTACAGAGGGAACAAGGTGATAGAGAGAAAAAAAATAACAAAGATACCCACCACAAACGTCTATAACCTCTGGTTGCAGTAGCTCTCTCGCTACATTTCCTCTCAAATGTGGCATTCGTGCTAATAAAACAAAAGTTAAACGGTACCATGTTGTGTTGGAGTACACAACATGCAACTATGCTCAAAACAGTCTTGGAAAAGTGTTTTGCGCCACAAGCAACACACACTGATTGGACAGATGGGGCCGTGATGTTAGCATCGAGACCAGATCTAACATCGCTGAACATTTTGATGTGTATATCAGCTGTCCGTCACGGTAATGAACACATGAGCCTATTCTGTTTTCTCATTTTTCCATTATTTTCTTCTCTACACGTCCTCGTTATTGATTCCTAGGCAGAGAAAGCACATATCCTCCACTTTAATATACATAGATGCGGGCCATAATTAAGTTTATGGGCTTAGTATTGAGTATTGCCAACTGTAGTAGCTCTGTAGTAAGGATGACCAGAAGATTGAATACGAAATGTGAGAGCAGGTGGGCAGGTCACACCGCTGGAAGGGATGATATATCCAGTGGACGAGACTTCATGATAGACTGCTGGCAGCCGAGGAAGACGTCTGGGAGAATGTTGATCACAGTTTTACCAAAATCTTCCAGAAACTCAAGGAGGGAGGGGGTGTTGGTGGCACAGGGGCCAGTGGACTTAGACTGGGAGGTCTCAATACCAGAGGGTTTAAAACCAGTGCTAAACGCCTTCATAGCAGGGTCAACTTTCTGTAAATGAACAGCAAGCATTATGAATGAGATATTCCTTGAATAGCAAACAAATAATGATCCCTTAGTCCACAAAACAGTATAGAGTCATATAATGATTATCAAGACTAAATGTTCGTACCCTATTGATTATTCTATTAGATGTACAGCCATGCATATGCATTATTTATGTGATATACTATATGGTAGCAGGGCATTGCTCAACATTTACTGGACATTGTCTACAACCTCATCAGTTCCCCTAGGTTAGGAAACACAATCTTAAAGTGCAGTATCAATGACAATATGTGCACATTTATATTGTTGCTTATCACGTATTTATTTCAGTTTGTTATGGTAAATACAAGCAAGGTTTTAGAGTCAAAGCATCGACCAACAGAGGACATTTTCTGAAAATATCCCTCCTGGGAAAATCAAAAATACCAAAAAAACTAATAAAATCACACAAATTATGCTGGCATCAAATGTAATTACTCTTTTGGTATTACCCAAGGCAACCTGCCAAATTGGAAGCGACAACTTCTCCAACAATTGGCAAACGCACCATACAGCTGGGGCCATGCCGTGTAACCTCCGCACATCCAAAGGTCAAGGGCAAACTTCGCGACGTCACACGGCAACCCGATCCACTGCTGGACGAGTCCTCCCCAAGTCATCGTCATCCCTCGCGGCAACACGATGCAACAATTCGCCCAGCTCCTGCGTGGGAACTTATCTCACCGCTCCATCTCCTTCACGGACACTCTTAAGCATCTCGTCCTCTTTGGCTTCCACTCTTTAATCAGTCTCGAGACCAACAGCCACGATCCCTTTCCAACAACAGCAAGTCCTGCCCAAACCCACGTCACTACTGGCGTTTGTTCTCCGAGCCGCGTGTCCCTTTTTCTCTCTCCGTGCAATGCCAATCACGCACCTCTCCACGATTCTTTGAGCACTCTTCAGTTTTGATTTGAAGCTTTCGTGACTGCAGAAATCCATACTCACGTAGGTAGAAAATAAAATAATTGTATTTTATACCTACGTAGGTAGAAAATAAAATAAAATAATTTTATACCTACGTGACTTTACCAAAAGAACCGAAGGGTATATATACACTCTTCAGTTATTGTTCAAATTTGCTTCGTCAGTGTCTACATTTCAGATCCATCCTGTACATGTGACCACTGATTGGTATCTATCGTCGACAGCTCTCTCATCTCTAGCCATTGTTTATCGCTCTTTCATCTCACTAATCTGCATCTCTTTACGTCCCCGCGGGCCACTCCAAGAGGCTCCGTGGTCTGCCTCTGGGCTGTGCGCCACCAGTTGAAGAACCCAGCTGTACTGTATGCAGTGGTTGGCTGTTCGTAGCCAGACACACGGAGATACAGCAAGAAAACAAAGCAGATCTAATCTATAAAACAAGCTCTTGGCCAAGACGTTATAAGTACTAGAATGTGGCTTTTATTATATTAACTGGAAATATTTCAGTCAGTCAAGCGATCATTCAAATTATAACCAAATAAAAAAAAGCACAAACACTGCTTTCATTGCAGAAAATGTTACATTTGAATCTTTTTTTGTCAATGTTTCAACTAAAAACATTAAAATCGAATGTATACTTACAATCACTCATCAAATTAACATCAAGACGGTTTGCTCTTTCAATTGTAACGGTAAAAGCCTTCCCATAATACACTGAGACGCTGTTCCACCTGAACACAATGTAAGCACACAGACGGAGGCGACACAAATGAAGGCAACAATCCATCTCGACAGCAGCTCCGGGCAGCATGCGCTACCTGTGACCCCCACTACATTCGCCGAGTCACAAACGCAAAACACTGCACAATTTTCTTTTGGTAAATAGTCTGTCAGCACAACAGCACAAAATCTACACTTCTGGCAAAACGTCTTCTTGGCTTTACAGGGTCCACACACAATCGGGGCAGCATGTGCATCTGCAGACAAGCGGGCCTACGCACACGATGCACGCAGCACTTACAGTGGCTCGGCCGTCTCCTGCACGCCTACCCCGGGGGGCTGCTGCGACTGCACGCTGCCCATCGCTGCCGCTCCGGCAGCGGGGGGGCAGCGGTGCGCACGGCGGCACGACGCCCGGCCCCGCCGAGCAACGGGCCCAGCACGGGCGGTTTGTGTCGTCAACGCTGCCACAGCAGCCTTGCTTCGGAGCGCTTCTTCATTGACATGCAGATGTAAACAAGTCGCCTTTTGCTTGCAACAAAAACCTCCAGGCCATCAATTATACCCACAACTGACTGGGAGGACACGCCGTTTAAAACGAAGCGGCCCAGAAAACCAAGAATCGGTATTTTTTCCCCGCAGCTACATTGTAAACGCTACGGCGGCGCTGCTCGCATGTGAGCAGTCCCACCCCGTCCCACCCCGCTGGCAGGCGCTCAGCAAGGTCTCGTTGCAGTGTCTGCGCAGTTCCATTACATCATTCTCCCTTCAAGGGTGGAGCCCAGTTTTTGCCTCTGCAAATAACAGCAGCTCACTACATCTCTTTTTTCCAGAAAAGCAACCGCATTACGCTTACGTGGCAGAATACGGGAGGATTCATAAAAACATCAAAGAAAACCAAATCCCAATAAAGCAGTTAAAAGCTAACACGTGAACGAGGAAGAATCCTTAATTAATTCTCCTTCCCTGCCATCTCACTGAGCTGGTACATTCCTTTCATTCCATTGGCTTCTCCCTGCTGCTTGTGGAATGAGCCTGACAGAGGACAGCATTGGGGTTGCCATGGAATTTCATTGCCCTGCTGAGCTAAACCAAGCACGTGGGTAAAAAGCCTTAACAAAGCTCTAAAATATACCACAAATCTACCCTGCTCACTTCTCGTACATTTAATGTATACAGCTAGTTCGAGCTGCGTATGCAACATGTACCTTCGTGAGCAGAATATTAACATTTTTGAAGACCAAAAATAATATGCAAAATGAATCAACAAAAAACGAATCAGACGTAGTGGAGCTTCCCATTATAGACGGTGGACACTGATTGCAAATCCTGACGCTGACCGACACAACAGGGCCCATCAGAGCCCTTCACAGATCACATCCGGTATGCGTATTTTCAGGCGGGACAGCCCTCGCCAAATTTTCGACGCAATTATGTATTATATGAATAATACACGGCTCTCAGTGGCCCTACCAAAACACAGGCCTAGCTGATATTTAATGAAAATTTGAATATTTTATGTGGAAGACGTTTTAAAACTGCTTTGTTCAACATTCTTCATGATATCCGCAGGAAAGATGATTGGATCCTACACAGCCCTAAAAATGTAGTCATTCACACAGCTGTAATGCAATAACATGTTACCACTCACCATTTCTGATAAACACTTAACATTGTCTCATAAATTTAAAGATTATAACGCTAAAATTCATCATCACGATCCATGGGCAGAGCCCGTAGATGTCCACGGCACATTCCATCATTCGTTTCCACTTTCCTCTCTACCTTGTGCCAATACGCTCAAGTCGTGGCCACATCTCTCTGGCACCAATCTCTTGTCGTCATCAAAACATTCGCTGTCAGGTCATCCTCTCAACAACACTTTTATAAATGTTCCTGTTGTTGTCCATCCTACATGTGTCCAAATAGTGCCACTGCCTGCATCATCAGGTTGTCTCTTCGATGTGCAACCTTTTTTTTTACTTCTATGTTGGCCCCTCGTTGGGTCCAACTTAGATGGAGTATCCTTCTGTAGCATTACATGTCGAGTGCCAATATCTCATCTTTATCAGTCTTTTTCAATGTACAAGTCTCAGAGGCATACAAAGCTGATACAATAACCTTCAATATATCCAAAATTAGTATCTTTTTAACTGTAGTTATCAATCATGCAGTTATGATGCCCCAGTCTCAGAAAACGAAATGAAAACTAAATGTGCGACACCAAAAGTCTATAATGCTGGAAAACACCACGTGTGCCCCGAGTCCCTGGGCTGGATTGTGAGAATCCCCGCGTTGGGCATGCAGAGACAGCAGTCTTCAACAAGACGGCAAGAGTGGACTTGGGTGGTTGTTTTCTACGCGTACGTTTGTCAGGATAATTGACTTTGATGAACATTTTAGTAACCTCCCAAGTAACAATTATAAATAGCCTACTGTTTAAATGCCACATCATATTTCCACTCACCGATTGCCAGATGCAAGTGTTGTGGAAATTAGATCACGAAAACAGCTTGGGGGGGGACACATCATCGACTTAAGTCGTACGCTTGCAAAATGAAGACATTGACCGCTCCCAGAAACTCAAGGAATCACTGTACGAAAAATAGGAATAGGTTTTACTCTTTCTGGCAATAAAACAGGTGTTAAGATGTTCAAACAGCAAATGGATACCTTTTCCAAAAAATACTGGCAAAAAGGTTCCATAGATATAAGGGATCACTGTGGGGATCCAGAAGAAAGTAGGACAGCTGTGGGAACAACCAAGCAGCCTCATCTATGAGTGAATTACGCAGAAATTAAACACCTCCATTGTATAATGATGCCTCTTTCATTATTACATTTAAACAAGGCGACATAGGCGATGTGAATGTACACTAAACCAATACCCTCTTGTAGACTATTCACGAAGTGCATAGGGACCAAAATAATGAAACATGTAGAGGACAACCAATGACATCAGCAAGTAGGATATGGAAAATGTTTTAGTCCTATCTTTGACTACCCATATATGATCTACCATATCCTATAACAGACAATACAATACCAATTGCCAAAGCAGACCAGGCTTTATAATTGGTGGTAAATGATGCAGTCATCCTAGTTCTTACAATCCAAGGCCCTTCATAAAAAAATAAGATATAAAAAACATTTTTCTGCATTGTTCAGCATTTTTCATAACCCTACCCAGCCCTAAAATGTAGCCATTTCACCTACATATGAATGTAAACCGACAGTCATGACATGAAACTAATATACTAATTGGTTCTTTCGGTAAAGTCACGTATGTAGAAATAAAGTAAAAATAAATCACGACGTTTCGAACGCAACACAAGCGCTCGTCCTCAGGTGAAAATGGCGTAAACCACACAGCAAGGGAACACATAGAGGGACATCACACACAGAGTACACAGAGAACGGCAAACTGCACGGAGGCAAATACAGCGAGCAGATGGGAGACGCGAACTCAGCAAACCTTAGAAATATAATACGATGCAACCCAGTCGGCCAACAACACAGTTAGACACTGAACCTGGTTGACCACGTATTTCAAAAGACTGCCAAATCTTGTGTTCATCTTCTAGGTAGAACACACCAACGTAAACAGGGGATAAGGACTCGTGAACAGACACGAGGTACAAGGTAGCAGAGATACATACACAGAGAAGACACACAGGGAAAGGTGTTTTGGGCAGTACAGAGGGACACAACGAGCAACACCACACCAAGAGGCACACACACATGGAGAGGCACACACATGGAGAGGCACACACATGAATTTACATAGGCTGTAGAGGTGGGGGAAGGGAAGGGTAACCGTGCATGGACATGCAAATACCAATGCAGGCAACAAATCGGAGGAAACACATGGGAAACAAACGACAAGGGGGACACCAACCACAGTAAACGAAAACGAAGCAAAATAACAACAAGTAGAGCTACATACTGTGTATGCAATTAATGTTAACTGAAATAAATTACGTAAGAACTCAATCATGAAGGTTGCAATAGAGCGCTCAAGATAAACATGGGTCGCACACACATCATGAGCTGTTCGCTAAATAGAACCGCCGAGTGGCTACGCAGCAGCACTCAGACTGGGTGTGTGCATGACGCACAAACCGGTTCCCCTTACAGCGAACAGAGCGAGTCGGAGCGAGGGGGGGGGCAGGAGATTAAGACAGTGGAAGGGGCTGGTGTGGATCAATGGATGTCGACTCACACCAAACGTAGGGCAGGGCCACATGTACTAGGAGGATGTGTATGTACATGTAGAACTTCTCTCGCACCGTACGTAGCCAACCGTGCAAATCGGATGTGTGGTAAAGTGGGGAGTGCTCGTGTGAGCAGCGTGTGTGAACGGTGAGTGCATTAGTACGTGGTGAGCGTGAGTGGCATTAACAAAAGCGCCCGTGTATGTCATGATGTTTAGCGATTAATAATGTCAGTGACGAGTTACAGCGCGAGTGAAAAGTGTCAACGGTGCGTGTTGGTGCAATTGGTGAGTATTAGGTGCGAGTTAAGAAATACAAACATAACGCGACAAAATGTTCTTGGCACCCGCTACACTTAATAATGGAAACATATGTAGAGTAAACCCTATTTGAAACCACTCAAATAACCCAGAATTCAGGGTAAGTTGGAAGAGCTACAGCACACGGAGCTCAAGCATTGCACTCGCCCACTTCCACGAGACTGGAACCTCAAGAATGGTACACAGAGTGCGCTGTGCCAAATTGGGCTATCCGTGGTACCAAGCTGGAATGGATCAAGCGAACTTCGCAAACGTTCAAGACTTGTGAAGACAACCCAGAAGTTAACAAAAACACATTGCAGGAGTTCATTATTAATTGCTGTAGAAATAAGATACTTGTAGGGAGAAAAGTAACACCATTCAGTGTAAAAATGGTACTTGATTGAATAAAAAATATGAATGTTGAAAATAAATTACCCCATTAATAGCACTGAAAATACCTGTCAAATGAAGAGAGAGGTTGTGAGGGATTGTCCAGGCCGGTCTGCAGCTGCTCCGGAGCCTCATCACCCGCCGTGCCAGTGGTGGTGCACGGCTCACTCTCCAGGCTGAGCCACCCACACACAGACACACACACATATGGTGTAACACTGTGTAACACACACATATGGTGTAACACTGTGTAACACACACATGGTGACACGGCGTAACACGAAGGAAACACGACATCTCTAAGCAACACTGAGTAACCTTAGTCATGAAAATGTTTCAATGCTGTGTGCAGGCCAGCTAGAAAATGCAGTTCTGTACTTCATCGAGATGCCTGGTTCATCAAGTCCTCTGGCTTGGTGTTAAACTACTTAATGAATGCCTCATTACTCCGCTGGCAAGAAACCCCACTATTCTGCCAGCCCAGTACTGGTCAGGTCCTGCTGCAGCTCTTGGCTCAGAATCCCCAGCAATGCCCGGGCTATAGCCCCTTCCTCATGCCCCAGGAGCTCCGGGGACCCAAGAGTGAACTCTTGAACCCATCCCCACCAACTCTCCACGCCCCGGGGCTGGGAGTGAGAATTTTTTTTTAAATGAAGTTAACTTTTTCACAGAGTTTTGACATGGAAAATGAATTGAAAATAGTTTAAATTGGAACCAGACATCTTGCAATGACAAACACGTCTGGAAAGGCGAAGGAAGAGAGCGGTGGCACGGAGCACAAGTCTTGCTTCTACTTCACACGGGCGTCTCATTTGGTGCCGAAGCATCAATCTCTTTACTCTACAGTCACACTACGCCACTCCCAAAGCAAATTGGGCGAAAGTTGTGCCGCTGGGATTTAACTGTTGATAAATGCACCGGCTGATGTTTGTCAACAAATTTCAGTATCAAGCACCGAGCTTGCAGCAGCTTTTGCATGTGCCTAGGCGGGCTGAAGAGGTTCTACAATTGCTTTTAACGTGAGAAGACCTCAAAGGAGATCACAAGTCATTCGGTGAAACAGAGGCGCCGAGTTATCGTGTGCCACTTAAAGACCATCGCCAGCCGCGAGCGGCGCACCACAGCATACAGCACGCACATGAAGCGGTCGCTCGCACTCTGCACTCACAATTCACGTTAACGGGAGGACAATCACAAGTTAGATTACACCTCGGAAGTACAAAACAGTCCGTTGTGCTCCAGCTGTATTCGGACCAGACGTGGTGGCGCATTGCCTGTAATCCAGCAACTATGGAAGCAGTATGGGTGGATCAAGAAGAGACATCGACTGAATGGGACAGGCCAATGAGATGGTTGCAGTGGAAGCACAGCAAGCAGGTTTACAACATCTGCGTGGAATTTCAGTGGATTGTTACAAGCCCTGAAGGTTTGTTTGTCTTGTCAGTCTACTTTACTCCCATGTGCACAGTATTATGACATAGCTAAAGGTCCCAAAGGAGGATCTTCCTCAGTGACGCACAATCACTCAATAAATCTAAATCGAGGAACACACTATTAGTGAATTTGCTTAAGAGGTTAGAGCGGGTTTCTGTAGCCAAACAGTAGAGTGCACCTCAGTGAAGTTTAAAGGCCCTCGGATAGAGGATAGGACTCACTGGTAGGTTACAAGCCCCTAGAGCAGGGGTGGGGAACCTTTTTTCTGCCAAGGGCCATTTGGATATTTATAACATCATTCGCGGGCCATACAAAATTATCAGCTTAAAAATGAGCCTGTTATATTTGGTCAAACATTTAATTAACTCACCCCTAATGTGATGGCTGAAACTGCGTCGCTTTGGCGAGGCGTGTGACGTTAGCTGGTATTGATGATGTTGCTACTCGCAACTGTTTTTCCAGGTTTGCTCCTAGATTTATTGAATTTCGAGTCCCGCCTGCGGTTGCCTTGGCAGGGCCAGATTAAATGATTTTGCGGGCCTTATACGGCCTGCGGGCCGGACGTTCCCTGCCCTAGAGAGAAAATCTGTTGTATATTGGGGCAGTGAAATGGCTGAGCGGTAACGCCTTTGTCATTTGTTGTAGAGATTCATGGTTCAAACCCTAATGCCACCCTGGTTAATACTGTGGGTGTATTCACCATAAATACGGGCCGTCTGCTTCACACTGAGCACCACAGATCCCGTGATGTTATGTAAACAAGAATAGGCAATGTAAGCCGACACAACGCTCTAAATTTGGAAAAATCACCCTAAAATTACTAAATTTGGAGAATACACAGCAACATAGCCCCAAATAAATGCTTGATTTACATTTATTTTATTTAGAAATTATTGCAAAATATGTTTTTTAAAGACATTTTAAACCAGTATACTTTGTACAGCATGTTTGTGTTTTTTACCCTCCCTTAATTTGAAAATTTAAAAGATCATTTGGACAGCATGGCCACCAGCATGGCAAGGAAGGCTTCCGCTGGGTGCACTGTTGTTGGCACAACTCAAGCTCACACTGTTAGTGTGAAGGAACCTTTATTATTATTATTATTACCTCAGAGGGACCACCACACTGTGGATGCTGGAAATGGTTAAGGAAGACATCGGACTTTGGTCTTCTGGGGCTCTGTCAGAGCACGATGGCATTTCTTCACTGGCATCTGCAATCCGATGTTGTGGATCAGCGAGCGAGTCGCTGCCCTCAGGGTGCAGCAGCAGCACGCTCTCTTCACTCGCTCTGCTCTCAGGGTGCAGCAGCAGCACGCTCTCTTCACTCGCTCTGCTCTCAGGGTGCAGCAGCAGCACGCTCTCTTCACTCGCGCTGCCCTCAGGGTGCAGCAGCAGCACGCTCTCTTCACTCACGCTGCTCGAGGTTTCAATTCGCTCTTCTTGCTGCTGTGTTTCAATCGTGCCATTCTCATTTGCCTTGTAAATCTCCTTTCCATTTGCTGTTTCCTCAATCAAGTAATCGACGTCATTATTTGCATCACCATGGGGACCGGTTTCAACCAAAGAATTAACATCATCTTGAAAAAGGGTGCAGGCTGTTCCAATAGCAACCACATCTCCGTGAGATGCAGGTTCGTCCTTAAAGGCATCAGAGAGCCAGACTTCTTCATTTACGATGGGGGCTCCATGACGAAATTCACTCGAGTCTCCTGTTTCCAAATGTGGGGTAATGCACTCTTCCCCATGGTCGTTCAAATTTGATGACAGAGGGATAATCGTTGTTTGCCAGGACAAGTCAGAGTTGAACTTTAATTCAGCTTGTAAGTCAAGTTGGTTACCCGAATCCTTCACTTCCGTTATAACTTTATTTGTTTCAGGATGAGGAGCTGCATCTCTGCCCAACTCTCCAGGCGGTTCAATTTCTGCATTATCTTCAACTTCACTATCAATGCCACTTTGAGGTTGACCGACAAACTCACTAATACGGCAGTTTCCTTCAAGCGGAGCGTCGTCTATGTTTTCGGCACACGTGTCGGAACGATCTGCATGGACAATACTGAGACGCTCAATGTCTTCTTGAGGGTCACGAGTAACGTCATTCTCAAGGCTACATTCTTCTTCAATTGTGTTGTAAGCTGACTTGTCAGAAAGATCTGAATGTGCGGCATTGTAACTCTCATTTGTGTCCTCATTTTCACCCGAATCATTTTCATCATGTGCATCGGTCGCAAATGTACAAAACAACTCGGTGTCAGAATCCTCATCAAGTGATAATTTACCGGTGTTCTCTTGGCAGTCGCCCGAGCCAGGATTGAAAATAAATTCAGCACAGGTGGCAGATCCCACATCGTGGCTCTCTTGGTCATCGGCCCCTACTGTTGTAAGCGTAGCGTCTGCACAACTTGTACATGGAGTATTAAGCTGTTCTACAGTCACCGATTCTGATGTACTGTTTTCAATACGTTGTTCATGTGATGTGGTAATAGCTAGTGAATATGTTTCATTTCCTTGCACATCATTTGGTTCCAAAGTATCACTCCCATCTCCAAAGCAGAGATTTTCAACTATTTCTCCTTTGTTAGGAGGAAAATTACTATTTTGTATTTTCAAGTGACAATCGGAAGCCAATACTTCTTGATATTCGAGCTCAGAAACGCCTATGTTATGAGAGGTTATGCACTCCATATTGAGAGGTTCTTTTAGTGCAGTGGAAATGTGAAGAAGTGGATCGCTGCTAATGGTGTCACCATCAGCAACGACACTGTAGAGATAAAGACACAAGTTTTAGTGGATGCAAAGGTATGAGGACACATTTCAAGACATATAGAAGAAGCAATGTTAACAAACAGAAAGACAAGCAATCTAAAGCAAGAACATAACAATCAACACAAGAAGCTTCTCTCCATACAGGATTCCTACAGCAGTGGTTCCCAACCTTTTTCAATTATGTACTCTCTGAAGTCCCCATTGAAATCTTAGTCTCCACTGCAGTAAGGGATGTTGTATCCCTGCAAACAGCACTCGACAGGGATTTTATGCATTCAAATATTACATTTGATGCACAGTAAAACACACAGCAGTTTTGCTGTAGAGCTTGAGTTGACAAGAGAAAATCGTGGATGCCTGTACTTTAATAGTACAACCCTGTACACATCATATTCAGTTATGAATCCCCTTAAGTCTAATGGGAGAATCTGTTGACCCAAGGTTGGGAAGCACTTTTCTTACAAGGCAAGCAGTCGAGATAGAAATGACATTGGGAAACTTGGGTTATGTGAAAGTTGTTACATGAACAGAAGATAATCAATAAAGGAAAAAACATAAATGTGGTATTGCAGTACAAAATCTATTTAAGGTCTAACATATGAAACAGTTTTTCCAAATGTATCTGCCATTCCTGGAACAACTAAGTTATTTACCTAAATTCTATAACAGTACTGCACAGAAGTTGCAAACCTCCACTCCAAAATAATGTTTACAGAAATACTCGGTAATTTCTATAAACACTGTCCATTGCAACACACACCACCTCCACTGTTTAATCACACTTATAAATAGCCACGGTTAGTGAATGGTCTCATCTGAGTCACCATCACCGTGAAGGGGAGATGGTGTTTTTGGTGTCCTTTCGGCAGGGCCATGCCCAGCCACAGAAAGCCACTTGCTAGTGCTTGACAAGGCCCTACACTTATTTAAGGGCCAGTTAACGGCCATACACTTTGCTCAAAAAAAGGCATTTTGTCAGGATGGTGTGCGAGGCCAAGAATAGCTGGACATTCTCAGACAATTGCAAGCAGACTTTGTAGATTCAACAGGTACACATAGGCTCAGGATGAAACTCAACTTTTTTCTGAGACCCACTGCATAACTTGAATGTTAAATGTTGTCCACTGAAGAATGGCACTTTGTCACAATGCTGTTAAAACTGATTACAGCTATTCGTTTATAATTTATTCACCTGACGAGTTCCAATGCATTTTCCTTATGAAAGTTCATAACAGAAAATGGGCTTAAAATACAAATCAATTATGAAGAATAACATTGCCTGCGAATTCCTACACGTTAAATAATCTTCATTGTAAGGGAATGGTGCCGACGACAAGACTTGGGATGCATTGTCAATGTGTGAGCTCAGACGGGGCAGATCAAGTTATTTAGAATAGTTTCAAGGTTCAAGGGAATATTTCATGGGTGATTTCAAATTCATTTACATATATAAACAAAAACATTCCCATATAACGAAGTGTATGAGATGGGGTTTCCTACCTCCTTGCGAGAGCAATGAAGATGCCAGATAGGGGTGATTGTTTGAGCATTACAAAGCATGGTAAAGGTATCGACGGTGACGCTGGAATGGACACAGCTGGCTGCACGGGTGACACCCTGCTGCTCCTCGCTAGGCGGGGGGGTGGAGACTGCTCAGCGATCAGCCAGCACGCTTCTTGTGATTGTACTTAAGTATTTCTGGGACTGTGGGTAATTATATAGTTCATATTCTTGGTTCTTTCGGTAGTCACGTAGATAGAATATAAAATGAAATAAAAAAAACAAATAAATAATATTGTTCTGATTACGATTATATAGTTCTTACAGGAGTGGCAGCGACAGCAGGGAAAGGATCATCTGCAGTCATATTCAATGCATTTTTTAAAATGTAATTGTGCACTAAACCACAATTTCAACATCGTGCAACTATATTTGGTTAATAAAACCAGCATATCGAGGATGTGCTTTCTTTTATTACCACACTTGCTTACCGAGGAAAGCCTCGCAACTGCTTTTTCAGGAGGGCCTTAGCCAAGAGTTTGCAGTCCAAGGGATGATTGCTATGCATAATCCAAATTGAAAAACTTGCTGGTAATTTTTCAAATGTGAACCATGATGCCAGCACATAATGGCCTATTCTTGAGAATTACATCATGGGATCTTTAATGTCAACTGTGAAGCAGACGGCACGTATTTTGGCGGTTATAACAGCCTTAGTATTAACTAGGGCAGCTGGTCGATTTGAACTGTGAACCTAAATTAAAACTTTCTTTTTTATACCAGGTAAGGCCCACTCAACTGTATAGCTCTTTTTCAGAAGCGGCCTGGGCACAAATGAAAGCTCAAAGTGGCTAATGTGGACATTTATAGCAGCCAAATACTCTAAAAGCATGTTTCTGAATGGGAGGGGAAAACCCGAGGACCCAGAGAAAAATCCATGCAAGTGGGAAGAGAGAGACATGCAAACTCCAAATACACAGCAGGTGTCACAGCGTCGGGACCGAACACACGACCTCCTGCATACCAAACGAGGTTGTTAACATCTCGCTACCTCCACAACAAGCGGCAAACGTGCAACCGCCGAGGCAACGTCATTGCCCCACGAGCATCACCGAGAGAGAGATCTTACCCGGCTCCTGTGCTTTGCACCGCAGCAAGGTCTCCCCCTGCCCCCAGCAGCAGTGGCGGCGGCGGCGGCGCAGGGCTGGACTCTACGAGCTGTAGTGGGGACGAAGGGGTCTCCTCCTCGCGCAGGGCAACGGGAAGGCCTCCTCCCCACACGCCTTCCGCTGGAGACAGCGGCTTCTTGGTGACAGGGTCGCGTCGAGGTGTCTGAAACGTGACCTGCGTTGGGATAAACGCGCACTCAGTGCAGCCGCCCCCCACGTGTGCACAATTTCATTTAGGTGTATCGTGTGCACATGTTGTAAAATGTAAACATTGTTATGAACCACGTCAACCATGTACACCAGAGAAACCATTCAATAAAGTAACTCAAATTTCTTTAAACTTGTGTCACGAGGAAGGCCTAGATCACCCGCTATGTAGCAACAATTACTATTTTATAGTTTTGGTAAACTTATGGGGTACATTTAACACCTTTTTTTGCTATTCTTTTAAATACCAAACAATTAAATTAGGTATCCAGCCAGACATTATATCAAACCCAAGGAGTAGTCTTAAGAGATGTAGACAATGTTAGAGAAGTGGTGAGACATATATTGACTATAAGAAATACAGTAAAACTTTGACAGCCAGACTCAGTAAGGAAAGAATGTTTCCATTTAAAGGGGACATCCAGCATACCATAATTAATAATTATACACGTTACATTTCATTTATAAGTAATACACACCTCACACATTTCACTGACATGTGATTAGTTAATAAATAAATACATTTATTTTACTATTTTATGTTTTACTGTTTAATAACCCCTCTAAAATGACGTACACCGTACAGTTTAAGAGTCTGAGAGTCGTGTAAGAGTGCAATGTTCACCTAACGCCATACAACGGATATCAGAGGAGCAATCCTGGAGCACTTTACAACTGATAGTACACTTGCGCGCCAATCGAAAATGCTGTATTAAATGGTCACGGATGGCAATTGCCTGCACAAGATGAACATCACGCTTTTCCACAGTGCTCTACAGCCTGTATACCGCGCAAACAGTGCTGTGATCAGAGGGTTTTTGAGGGGGTTCACATTTTTTATTTACTTTTCGGTAGCCTTCCCGGAGTATCCTAAATCCCAGTTAATCCGAATAGGACCCCGAGAGGTTTTACTGTATAAACTAAAGAAACTTATGAAGGGAGATGAGAGCTATTGACAAAGTACAGATGTAGTGAGATGGGAGTAGGTGTAGACAGGATAGACACAGAAGTGAGATGTGAAAAATAAACTATTTTTATTTTACCAGGTAAGACCCACTCAGCAACTATACAGATATTTTTCAGAAGCGACCTGGCCACAAATGATAGCTCAACGAAGTGGCTTAGCATGTGGAAATTTATAGCAGCCAAATACTCTAAACGCATGTTTCTAAAAGTGGGATCGAACCCACGATGTCCTGTATACCAGGCGAGGTAGTTCATCTCGCTACCGTGGCGAGATGAGACAGTGGTACTGAGATAAGAGAACATGTTAATGTGAGATAGATAGACAGGCAGATGTGTAATTAGATGACAGAAGAGAGATGTAGACGTGACAGTGATGAGATGTAGACTTAGGGCAAATGTAGTAAAGTAACAACTTGGACCAGACAGATGCATTAAGATGAGAGGAAAGAGATAGATGACAGGTATGTGGAGATGAAAAGTACACGAGAGAGAGAGATATAGTGGCTTGAGCAGAGGCAATAGCGGTGGTGGGACAAGAGGCGTAGACAAGTGACATGCAGAGATGTAAAAGACACGCTTAGATAGAAGACAGCGAGAAAGGGTGAATATGTATTCAGGATTGATCAAAGATAGGAAGCATTGAAACAATCTGAGATGATCGACAATCCATTGAGATATGAGAAAACAGAAGTGGCATTCAGATGAGCTAGAAGAGACATGTGAGAGATACTGTTTGACATTGCTGAGCACGGGCCCAAAGGGCTACGATACAAAGTGTCCAGCGACGGAAGACACGAAGGAAAATAAAGCAGATTTGAATAAACTATCTCGTTGAATTCAGCAAGGTTATTTGGGACTTGCGCGGTGCAACGAGTTACAGCGTTGCGCAGTTCGTCAAGCCCTGTAATGATGCATGTGAGCACAGTGCGGATGAGGAAACCGTCTAAATTGTCAGGATGAGTTGACCGATTAACACGTGGGCTTTCGCGACCAATATCATACAACATTTTTTTGGGTTAGATCGCATAAATATGAATGTGTTGTTAAACCCGTCACCACCCGACACAGCCAATTAGGAAGGTTTGTCACGTAAACAGAACGTGCCAATTAATTACGAGTACAGCACTAACCGGTGTGTTGGAGAGCAAATACACAACAATTACAATCCGAGTACGACGTTTCACCAGTAATTACAACTACCATCATCAGGCAGACAGCCAAATCTGGCTAACCCCCCAAAAAAACCTGTATTATGAATGAGTTGACTGACATTTGCAGAAGTATCAAAATACGAAGTTCAAAAGGAACAAAGGTCGTGCTAGTAAGTGGTAAAACAAGAGTGATAAGGAAGCGACAGGTATAGAATGCAGCCATTCAAGAATTACCTGTGAAGATGAAAGTGTGTTCACACTTTAACTGTGCAACCGATTTTTTGTGTTTAGTTTGTTGTCCTTCCCCTGGACCTCCGATTAGCGCAGTTGGCTATGTAAGGTGCCAAAGAAGTTCAACATACAACCGTGCAACTCGGCAAATATATATTAGGGTTGCCGTGATATAGCAATACATCTACGGGCCAATGTTTTGCCGGTATCATGAAATACAGTCTGAGGTTATATTGTACGATAAAATGCGCACAATAATCGTATTGTCCATTTTGCTAAATATCGCAATTTCATACAAATTTGAGAAAAATATGATTCAAAGAATAATGAACATTAAAGTTAATAAAGTTAAGAAAAATTATGTTACTCATTAAATGACCTTATTATAAGACAATTGACAGAATGTCGATTTTATTATATTATTCCTGACAGCACGTGTTTTGTAAGCATCAAAGATTGCAGCTACCATGATTAGAATACTTATGGCAGGCTTCAATTAAGTGAACCGCCAGGGAATGACGATTTGGCAAATTTTATTTGTATCAAGTAGAACAAAGCACAAAAACAAGATGATAAAGACATAAAATACAAATTACAAAGAGTCAAGGTTAACTGAAATCGTGAATCATCACACATTGCAAAATGTAATATCGTATAACCTGATATTGCGGCAACCCTAAAATAAGCACACTGACAAGAAGCGAATAAGAAAGTGTTACAAATAAGTAAATGATAGGGGTTACAAAATGTATTTCTGCTTACAAAGTGGCAACCCCGATCAAGCATCGACATGTGAAATCTCCAGTGGCGCAACCACACAAGCAAGTGTTGGTAACAAACATTATTCAGCCAAGTAACCTGCACAAACGCTATCGAATTGAATGCATCGGTAACTTTTTAGATGATATTAAGAAAATGTGGAATAGGATTTCAAGCATTAATGTGCAATGTAAGACTAAGCTGGCGTGCAGGCATTAGGAAACCTCAACAACAGCAGCAGCGCACAACCGCTGACAATCTCGCTTGTTAAGAACACCGCCACGCAGCAGCAGCCGTGAGCAGGGTGCTCTCGTCCTACCTCACTTTGCGGACTACTTTCTTCATTGCCCATTTTTTTCTTTGTGAGAAAACGTTTTGGGTGGGGAAAAAAATAGAACACAGTTTATAATTTAACAAAAGCAAAACTTTCATTTGGTGTCTGTACTAATTTAAGATCTATCAGTGACAGGCAAATTATAAATCCATTGATGTGTTTCATACGGAATATCCCAAAACGGCAATCTGCACTTCTGCGTATATTCGTTGACAGCCTAATTAGCAACCCTACAAAACTGGAAGTATAAAGAAACTGCTGTACTGTCAATTTACTCCATGTGAAACAAAATTGAAAGATACTTTGGCACCTGAGCACCCTTTGCAATATCATCTCTAAATTGCCGGGACTGGCCCAACTTTGAACGGATCCCATCACGAAGCGTGTGGCAATACCTAACAACACACGTACAACAGAAACCATCCTTTGGAAACGTAAAAACAATATTTTAAATCTATTGCTGCAAATCTGGCGAACTCTTAACCTCGATCGTAAATAGAAAACGTTACATCCTTTTAGTTGAGCTTAAAAGTTAAAGAATTACATTTTTTAAAATACTTCATAGGATTGTTGCGCGTGCATCACTGCTAGACTGGGGTGGCAGCGTGGTGCAGTAGCATCATGTATAGCTGGAGAACTCCCTCCAGACCGATTCTGACATTTCAATGAGGCGACAAGTGAAAGCGTATATCCCAGTTATGTGAATTCAGTTGAAACTGTCAATAAATTGGACGTTTGACCCAATAATTTGGCCAATTTGGCTTACAAAACCCGAGTGTTATTTATCTACTCTACCATTTACAATAACGTGGCTCGTGATGCGAACACATTTAAAAATTATATAGCAGGTAGGTTTGTGCTGCTTGGGAGGGGTACACGAACAGGAGTAGTTTATTACGGTCGATTATCAATGGGTCCCTAACCTTGCACGATAAAAAGGAAAAAAGTATCACCTTATTAGGTTTGGACGGAAATAAATTGTCCTTTTGAGATGCCTTCAGAATGGACGGTTTTAAAAAACAAGCTCCAGCAACGGTCTTCTCCAAAGTGGCAGATGAAGTTGTTTCGATTTCATCCAAATCTCCCCAATCAATGAGGTTTTCCACGAATGAAGAACTCATCCTGGAAAAAAATAACAATACACACATTTACAAAAACCATTAAATGACAAATAATCAACACGCATCCCTTTCCAAAGCATCACCACCACCACCCCTCGCCAACTCAACATCAGAACTCTTATCCAGTGACGCTGCTAGCCAGGTCTCAAACACGCCGGTCCCTGCAGACAGTGAAGCATTAGTCAGAGCTACGAACCTTTAGCGATCCTGACCAGTGCGAGTGCGCTGCGTGTATGAGGCCACTTAAGGTAAACAAAGATTTATATTATTGCACACGCTAGTTCTGTACTCACCACCGATGCAATGCAGCTGTGTTGATCCCTTTGACAAGACCACAGGGGTGTCATTGTATAACACTTAAGCTTTTGAGAAAACGAAACTCATGATACAGTTTAGTAAACTTAACATTAACACTCACTGTACATCACAACACCTCACAGCACACTTTGGTCGTCACACTCATGACGTTGGCTGCGCGCGCTGTGGGTGCGCGCCAGAGGAGTGCCGGCCTGGTGGCTGTTTGGAATTGTCTAAATGTGGGCTGGATTTTTGGCTCACTGAATTTTTTTTATTTTTCCAGACACGGTCTGGCTCAGTCAAAAAATTCCAGATACTTGAATTCCAGATAGCTGGAAGTTTACTGTATGTAGCAGAGTGCAACCAAATTTATACCTACATTTGAAGGTAATAAAAAAACACTTACAATACTTAACATTTTTACGGTTCGAAGGTTAAAGATGAAGATTCAAAGGCTTTACATAAAATTTACATTCTCTTTTAGAGGTCTGGCATGCAGGGCAAAGTTTACTTTAAAGATCACCTTTTTTATTGCATGGGCGGCCCTCACAATTGTTTAATTCTCAGGGTGGACCGGTGGCTCGAGGGTTCGAGCACTGAACACCTGGCACTGCTGAGGTCCTGGGTTTGATTCAGGGCCAAGGTCCGTGGTGAAACCGCGGTGTTCTCAGGTGAACAGTTGACGTTTTGGCATTGTCACCAATGGCTGCACAAACTTTGACACCACATCAAATGTAGTCCTACACATTTCAGTTCGATTGACATGACGACCGTTGTGCAAAGCAGAGCAAAGTGGTCCCCTAAAGAGGATCAATGGTTCCATGGAAGCGACTTCAGCAGTAGTTTTGCGATAGCATCTTTCAGTCTCTGACACAAGGTGGTTGCGTTACCAGCTACCCGTATGTTGTCCTTCCCCTGCACCTCTGATTAGCACGGTTGGCTGCGTATGGTGCAAAAGTACTTCAAGATACATACAAACATACATGGAAATGTCTGTGTCAAGTGAAATGATACAAAACCACAACCGGAATGTAATTTTAATTAAAGAAAAAACAAAGTTGTTAAAACTGATAGAATCATAAGGAGAAAGTAGCCAAAACACAGACAAAAACATATCCCAGGCATGACACCACATTACACAACAAACTACAACGGCGAGGCTCCACAAGACTATCAAAGGTTTTTACCTTTGCATCGTGCAAACATATTATTTACATTAATCAGTATGACTGATCTAGACTGCATAAAGTTTACAGACACAAGACTCCTCGACCCAAGAAAGTAACTTTACAATGTTCTGCTTTTCCTTCTTTGGTGGATGCTCACAGCTGTCCACACTGCACGGCAAGAATGCTGCTATTCTCTCTCAAGCCAAACCCTCGAGGTCAGGTTCACTTCGTGGCGGCGGATAACTTCTGGCGCACACTTCTCCTGCATTCGCATATCGTCACCCATAGCTCTACTCGCACACCAGAGCTTCGGGTTAACACTCCCTCCACAAGCGATACCATTTAAACATTCAAACGTTTTTAACACTTACATATCACCAAAGCTCTGCATTAAAGGCCAAACATGTTTTATCATCTAAAGATCATTACAATAGAATCAATATTCATATCAATATTCATATTGCCTACTTTAAGAATAGAAACAATTCGCAAATCAAATATTAAACTTTACATGGTTTAAATTTCTTCACATTACGAAAGTTCACGTCACACTCTCAAAGATTACAGTGTGTATAAAAAGTACCGGTTGAATGTCACCCCGTATTATACTATGACTTGTAACAGATGGCACAAAGCACGTTTTTAATACGGAAACTGACATTTCCACAAACTCAGTTTAAAGCACCTACCACGATGAGCGACGTTCCAGCCACCGTGGTAATCGCAAAGAAGAGACCAGACCCACTTGACGAGGCGTATACGATGTGCTAGAAGTCGCTAGAGGTACTGCAGCAGTAGAGTAAGTCGTGGCTGGTGCCGCGCTAAGTCATCCAAGAGGCACGGAGGCACTCACGGGAGCTGCTGAGACCACGCGGGCGCACGACACAGTGGATCCCGCGCCTGCAACACGCCCTGCCACCTCACCCCCCCGAGCAGCCCCCCCCCCTCTCTGTTTACTCCTCCCACCACGCGGGCGGGGGGGGGACGAGCTCCCAAACTCGACACCCTCAGAAGACGCGCACACACACACTCACTCACACTCCGTCTCTTGCCAAACCCGAAGTCACGTGGAACTACCTCACTCCTCTGGGCATCCAGGAGGGACTGAGTCACGAGGTGCCCGGCAGCATGGAAATTTAAAGGGCGTTTGTTTATTTATTTTCTGTCACTGTCGGTTACTCAGGTTTAAAAGTACCTTTTATGGTCAATCATGTAGGAGGGAATGTAGTGCAAGCCCAGGAGGGGCATTAACTCCCTCGGGAATCCTCGTCCCATTGTCTGCCCCCGACGAGAGTAGAAACACGTAAGGTAGCACGTTAACCATTCCAGACAGAATTATTTGGCCACTCCCTAAAATTAGACCACTTCCTCCAGCTGCCACCCCCTCCCCCACCACGACCCGACACGCATTATCGTCCACAAGACTGCCACTCAAATTGGCCGAGAGGTTACAATGTGTCCGTATCGTTTTTGAGAATCCCAAGGCTGGATATAATACAATTCATAACGTTAATAACAGGTTTATCTGGTCATTCATGAGAACAAAGTGTCTACACCGTAGATATCACGGACGACCAAAATGGCAGTATTATAATATAGCTCCTTTAGAAGGCATGAACTCGTATCGCAATTGCAATGTTATTAGTGAATATATCCATATATTTGCACCAGATGTTATCGACTTATTTGTGAGTAGATAACCATCCATTATATACACAGATCACCGAGAACGATACAAACAGACAAAACCCCATTTAAATAAGTCATCACTTAAACAATTTTGGGGATAGAACGAATTATTAAAAACACTGGAAAGAGTGAGTAAAGATCACGATTCAGATTGTTTATCCCAGCACAGCACTGTATGTTGCACATAACGTCCTGTTCAGCTCTAAATTGAGCATCAGGGATACACTTACTGTAGTGGATGCCAGTGAAATATTTATAGAAGTGGGGAGCAGGTCAGTAAAACCAGATACGTTACGGCACTTTAAACTCTCCCCTATTCCGTATTCATGCATGACGACACTAATTTATATTTTGGTGTAAATTGTCGACCAAAGTTAACAGTACACCAGCGTATCTGCCAATAAAACCCCTTAACAGTCACACAGTGAGGAGTTGTACCAGCATCAACATTCTTGGAGCTGGTTGGAAAACACCTCCAAACTACCAACTAACTAGCTGATTGTGATTTTTGTATTAATTAAAGGTATAATTTAATGAAAATGGTTCACTTATCAGCATCCTGCTTGGGATATCTTTCACCATATTGCAGTGCTGTCATTTCATAGTCTTATGCATATGGTTATCTCTGTGGAATCCAGACCACTTAACAGGTGGGCAAACAAGAGTTAAATCAGACAAGACAGAAGCATGGGCACTGCTGTGTCCAGCTCCAGAAAATGAATGATACTACAGTGGCATGCAAAATGATCTCAGTGTTAAAAAAACAAAACCAGGTGACATTCTTAATCCAGTCAGGGCTGTCCTGGCTGACCAGCGTTTCGCCGTAGCTGCACCAGCACCCATTTGGAACTCTATGCCACTGCACATTCCCAGGGCCCAAGCACCATCCACCTTCAAGTGATATCTCAAGGCTCTCCCCTGTTGAGACTCGCATGTTCTACCACCTCAACCGCTTTCCTCCTTCCAGGACTTGAGACCTACTACTATAGGAGCCCAAATTGTACTTCCATAAACTTTGTATTCATAAAGCTTGCACCATAAGATCCCAGTGTTCTGGCCTCTATGTCTAAGACCTCAAACAGCTGCACGGCTCCTGCCTGACCAAGAAACCGCATCGTCTGCACACTCCAAGTGCCACACATTCATATCAGCTGCATTGAATCCTGGGTTTTTTACGTTGCTAAACCCATTCATGGTATTTGTGAATACACGGTCAAGGCCTACGTACAAAATATTAATGAACATTTATTTTATAAAAGATGGAAAAGATACAATCCCATTGCACGATGCAACAAACAACACACGGGAAGACCGGAATACACCTTCTATGAAGCTATTCAGTGACATTTGCACGTTTTCCGAAAATTGGAGAAAATATTAACAATCTCATATTTTGCTAAATGTTATATCTGATATTATACAACCAATGGCAGGGAATGACAGAATAGTATCATTAAGGAGATTGCAGAGCTGGAAATAGATGTTTATAGTTAAACTAGCGGGAAGTACCTGGCATTGCCTGGGGGAAAATATATTTTAAAACTTATTTTAAAAACATACCAGAAACATACACAAATACTAAGCTATTGTGAAAGCCCGGCGTGCCGTTTGCCCATTTGTCTGTCAACAAAATGATAAAAGGCTTGCAGAAGTCCAAAAAAATTATAGAAAGGTTTTCCGAAAATTGTCGACCCCAAACCCCCTCGAAAAATATTTGTACCCCCGCGTAGGCATATATAACTACACACCCTACATACTATCAAGCAAGTAGTATCTAGTGACTCTATCGTAGTATTTGACTCTACAGTAGTAGCTGACTCTACAGTAGTAGCTGGCTCTACAGTCGTATCTACTGACTACAGTAGTATCTACTGACTATAGTAGTATCTACTGACTCTATAGTCGTTACTACTGACTCTGCAGCAGTATATACTGACTGTAGTGGAATCTACTGACTAGTATTATCGGCTGACTATAGTAGTATCTACCGATTCTATAATAGTATCTATTGA
>CM025659.2:633942-688475 GCA_014621495.2 Entosphenus tridentatus
GTGTGTGTGTCCGTGTTTGTGTGTCTGTGTGTGTGTCCGTGTGTGTCTGTGTGTGTGTTAGTGTGTCTGTGTGTGTTTGTGTGTGTGTTAGTGTGTCCGTGTCAGTGTATCTGTGTGTGTGTTAGTGTGTGTGTCCGTGTGTGTGTTAGTGTGTCCGTGTTAGTGTGTCTGTGTCGAGCGTGGCGCTGGCCACCCACCCCCTCATGTGCCGTGCCGACCTTCATATGTGCCACTCAATAACAGCACTTGCCCCAACAATCTGTGCAGGCGATACGGGGGACCTTTGTCTTTGTTCTTATTCCGCTGGCCCACTCGGCAGCCGAGCCGTGTGCCCTGGGGGATGCCCCAAGGCGGCCGCGTCGCAGTCCACATCCACAGGCAGCAGCCACAGGCCACCGGGGCACGAGCCGTCTGAGTTAGAACCTCACTTGGCAACACGATTGCTGTTGTTATGATTTCGTTTTTTTGTTTGTAAATCTGTAATTGTGGAATGCTTTGACGTTGTCTGCCGGCAAGATTCGCCCCCTCGGGAAACACGCACCTGACTCTGAAGGATAATTCACACCACGCTTTTACTCTAGAAGATTCCACATCGTCATTGAAATTGCGTTCTAATTATAATAGACACACACACACACACAAACATAGACACACATAGACGTGTTGTATTGATCGTTCGCTTGAGTCCGCTAGCTGTCGCTGGAGTGGCCGTCTGGACAACGGCGCGTTCAGACGCTCGAGGAGGACACCTGGTTGGCAGCCAACCGGCAGCTGAATATGTTCTTGACGGACGAGCGGAATGCGGACGACGCGATGTAGATGATGAGCGGGTCGAAGAGGCAGTTGAGCGAGCAGAGGCAGAGCGTGATGTCTCTGAGGATGGAGATGGCGTGATAGGAGAAGTTGCTCATTTTGCTCGAGGCGAACGCCACGAGGTGCGTGGCGTTGTACGGCGAGAAGCAGAACACATAGATGACGATGCTCACGGCCGTGATCTTCGTGGCGCGAGACTTCTTCTCCTGGTTCGACTGCTTACTCGTGACTAGAACCCGAATGATATTCCCGTAGGAGAAGAGCGTCACCACCAGCGAGGTGAAGTAGAGAGTGACGAAGAGGAAGAGCCTGAACGGGACGAGGAAGTCGAGGTCCGCCTTGGTGAACGCTTCGTAACATAAAATTCTCGGTGGGTCGCTGCTGTTATTGGTGGCATTCACGACACTTAATATGGTGACGAAGTTCGATGGAACAGAGTGGCTCACCGTCAAACTCCAGATCACCGCGCTCACGATCCACGCCGTCCGGGTCTTGCGCCAGCCGGTGACCCAGAGCGGGTGCACGATGGCCAAGTAGCGATCCATGCTGATGGCGGCCACCAGCATGGTGGCGGTGTAGAGGGTGGAGAAGAACGTCATGGTGTAGACGCGGCAAAAGAACCCCGGCAGAGCCCAATGGTTTCCCTTCAAGTGGTAGACGATCTTCATCGGCAGCACCAGTAAGAAGCTCGTGTCTGCTGCGGCGAGGTTGAGCATGTAGACGGACATGGAGTCTTTCTTTTTCGAGACGAGAATGCAGACAGCCAGTAGGTTGAGAGGCAGCCCCAGGATAACCGCGACGCTGTAGAACGTGGGGATGATGACCGAGGGCAGTAACTGGGAGAGATCCATTCTTGAGCAGCAACTGGATCTGCACGCGACAGCCGGGTAACAAACTTGATTTGGGGCTTTCGTGACTGCAGGAATTGCTCTTTGGTTCTTTCGGTAAAGTCACATAGAAATAAAAAATTAAATTAAATAATAGCATACGACGTTTCGATTGCAACACAAGCAATCGTCATCAGGTACAAATGAAAGAGAAAACAAAGCTAGTAAACTTAGAAATATGATGCAAATATAATGCAACCAAGTAGGGTGTTGACTGTTATGTTAGCCGACTCTTCTTGTTGTATTGCATTATATTTCAAAGTTTACTAGGTTTGTTTTCTCTTTCATTTGTACCTGATGATGATTGCTTGTGTTGCAATCGAAACGTCGAATGCTATTATTTACTTATTTTCTTTCTTTCTACGTGACTTTACCGAAAGAACCAAAGAGCCAGGTAACAAGCTTGTGCGCGCGTGGATCAAACAGTTTGAATGTGTGTTGCATTACACATTGCTGTGAATTGTCACGATGTTGTCTTGAATAAGACGCGTATTGTACCCACCCCTAGAGCGTGCGGTAACTTAAACTCGGGAATGGTTACAATAATACGTCTCGTATTGGTAACTAGGGGGGGGGGGCCCCACATCGACACAGAGGTCCTCAACACAGAGCCGAGCAGCAGCAGCGGCAGCCCTGCTCCTGCTGAGCCTGCGAGGGCCGCTCACCCGCTCAGCTCACGCGAGAGTCGCTCCACCGTCACGCGACGTCACAAAGGCGCACGTCAGGTGACTTCCTGCTCAATCGAGCACGCGGCCCGGTTAGCAGCTAAACATGCATGACACGCGGCACGCGTGTTCAATAAGGGAGGGGGGGGGAATGTTTGCGAATGACCGCGTGGCTCTGCGGCCACGCGCACGCTGCGTGATCGCACGCGGTGCGGGAGTAACTTGGTGGTGGTGGTGGCAGGCGGCTGCTGCTGCAGCCCCATCTCCACGGAAGTTCAACTCCGCACAGAGAGCCGCCCTGTGACGCTCGCAACCCACCGGGAGGAATAAGCCGCGTGGGCCGACAGAGGGGCGCGCGAGCGGCGCCTGGCGATGGTGGCGCGCGGAGGGCGAGATCGCGACTCCGGTGGAGGGGGGGGGGGGCGAGGCGCACCGAGGCGACTGGAGCCGTCGCGGTCTCCGCACTCCCGGATCTGCAGCTCCACCGCGCGTTGGCTCCACGCAGCCGTCATCACCAGCGCATGGCGGCCCCACGGAGCGGCGTCTGCACAGAGCGGCAGACTGTGACGCCCTCACTCCTCGTTCCTGTGACGCGCACACCGCAGACGGAGCGACGGAGCGAGACACGCGCCGCCACGCACGTGGCTCGCGGATCGAGGCATTCGTTGTATGCATTAATTCTGAACTTTTTTCGCACCGTACGTGGGCAACAGTGCTCGTCGGAGGTCGTTGAGGCGATCGAAGGACGCTGGGCGCGTTCTCTGCAATGTCGAGGCTGTTGTCTTTGTTTTGTTGCCGCTTCAGCTGAGCTCACGCACCAAGCGTCTCACGTGAGAAGTAGCCCGGCTATGGGCTAAGTGGGAACATCCGTGTACCAAATCAACTTTAACTCACGAAAAATAGCCGTGTGTGATGAGGGTTACACAATGCTAGCAGTGTGTGATTATGGTTACAGGCTGATAATTTGTGTCATTGCTCTTAGGCAATGTATATTCTGTTCTCATGAAGGAACGCAAATCATCTCTGCATTTTCATGACGTCAAAGTATTATCCGCCTCCCTCCACCCACCGCCCTGGTCTGAGACGCGCGATCCGCAGCGAGGCGATGAGCGACGCAGCATCGCTCATCACCAGCCCCGACCCGGGGTCGTCTCGAAGCCGCCTCGCACCGGCACCTGGGGATGTCGAATAACGCCACGGGAACACTGACCCCGACACCAATTCCCTGGCTCCCGTGTGCTGGCGAACATTCTGCCACCAAATATGCACAGAGACGTCGCGCGAGCTGCAAGGGAGTCGCGAAACGTTTTCTTGCCAACGACAAGAACCTGCCTACCCTTGAGCCGACACCCCAACCCTCATGCCCCTCGCCGCCGACTCGAGCCCCGATCTCCCTTCTGGGATGGCGCTGCTGCTGTCACCATCCTAGAACCTGACCCAGATGCAGAAGAATGTTTGTGAGTGGAAGAACACGGACGTCCAGAATAAATCCCTCGTTCGAGACCCAAACATCGCACCTCCTGGCGAAAACACTGGCGATGTAACCATCAACTCACTCACTCAGCTACTCACTCACTTACTCAGCTACTCACCCACTCAGCTACTCACTCACTCAGCTACTCACCCACTCAGCTACTCACTCACTCAGCTACTTACTCACTCACTCAGCTACTCACTCAGCTACTCACTCACTCAGCTACTCACTCACTCACTCAGCTACTCATTAAGCTACTCACCCACTCAGCTACTCACCCACTCAGCTACTCACCCACTAACTCAGCTACTCACTCACTCAGCTACTCACCCACTCAGCTACTCACCCACTCAGCTACTCACTCACTCAGCTACTCACTCACTCACTCAGCTACTCACCCACCCGCTCACCAGTGGTGGAACCATCAACCGCGTCAGAACATCAACAGGCCGATGTGCACATCTCCTTCATGAATGGAAAATTAAAGACACAAGCCACAATCCCAACTATGGACCACATAATAAGCGTAATAATAATCTCATACAGATAGACATAGACTCAAAGAGATACATAGAGACACACAGAGATAATTAAAGACAAACCTCAGTCGTGCTGTGGTTGAACTGTCGCACCGTACAACCAAAACTCTGGACCAGATCGTCAACCACTGTCGCCTGCGCTCCTCCAACGGAGGAGGAACAGCAAAACGACACAAACTCACTCCAGAAGCCGTGGCCAGCAGCAGCTCCTGAACGTATTGCTTCTGCCTCATGGGCAAGGATAGCCTAGCAAGGGATAACGCGATAGACCAACTGTGCAATACAAATGATCTTGCTCATCCTCGCCGCGGCTTCTGGCTAACCATCGAACAAAGACGGTCACTGCATCGCGTGGCGCTTTCAGATGCGCATCTGCGGCCGTCTGGAACGTTCTTCCGAAATTAGGAAGCCACGAGTTTAATCATCTAGTTTGAAAATACTTTTTTTTTAAACTGCTTTTTGTGTTTAGTGTGCTGTCCTTCCCCCGCACATCCGATTAGCACGGTTGGCTAGGTACGGTGCGAAAGAAGTTCAACATACATCTGTAATTGTCCATGAGCCCAGACCAGACATCTCACTTGTGGGTACCACCTCAGCTGGCATAGCTTTAGCCAACACCAGTGGATCGCGTGATAACCGTTGTAAATGAGCGGTTTTATCAAGTAATTAACTCGTTTTAGCCGTCTAGTTAATTCGTTACGACGAGCGTCGCGATACCTGACCTGGTACCGATGTCAGCTGTGGCCCGTGGGCTCTCATTGGGCTCCCCCCGCTGCTGTGCCACCCCCTGCCCTGGGAGCCAAAGGCGCGCTCTGCTCCGAGGGGCTCGACTCACAGACGGCGCCGCAGCAAGTCTCCCACGCGTCCCAACGTCTCGCACCGTCGCTGCTGGGACTCACCGCGAAACCGCGCGATCGAGGATTCGCCGCCTCTTGCGATGCCGTCTGCTCACGGCTCGCACGCCCACGCGCGCACTTGTGGGTCTCTGTCTACGACTCCCACGTCGCTTATATCCCAAATTAGAAGTCAGCAGCCTTGCGTTTGTGTGTGTGCTTAACCGTTGTTTCAACGCCAAGTGCCGGAGCGCTCGGCTAAGCAAATATTGTCACTCGTGGGAGAATCACGGCGGTTGCTCAGAACTTGAGGCCGAAGGGAAATTTCGCGTGGTATCTGCAGCGATCAGCAGATGCGCCACGAGGCGTTGACAACTCGAGTGCCATCTACGGGACGCGTTCCTCAGTGGCGAAAGCAGCTTTCATCGCAATGCAGCTTATTGTCGAGTCCCGTGCGAGTAATGAGCTATTGTCGCGTGAGTGTCCATTTAATGAACATGTCAGAGCGCCAGAGTGCTAAGGAAGAGGCCATTGTCTAGCACGGCTTATTGGGTTCTGCGCGCCGCATCAGAGCCGGCCGTTGTTTATTCTGAACCCAGATGTGGATGGCTCCTTTGTGTGGAGGGAGCGTTCGGACAGCTGCAGAGGTTTCTAATTTATTGTCGATTCATACAATTTGCTTCTTTCGGTAAAGTCACGTAGGTAGAAAACATAATACATCACGACGTTTCGATCGCAACAACAAGCGACCTCTTCAGGTGTCCTGAAGTTGTCTTCAGGTGTCCTGAAGTTGTTGTTGCGATCGAAACGTCGTGATCTATTGAATACCTACGTGACTTTACCGAAATAACCAAAGAGTGTGGATTTCTGCTGTCACGAACGCTTCCAATCAAGATGTTGTCGATTCCTCTGCAAATGAACACGCACTGGAGCCCTTTGCTGCGACCCAGGCGAATGTTGTGTGACCCCTACGTGGTCGCAAGTCGAGACGTCCACCCAACGTAGCGAATGCTGCCTCGATGCGAATGGTGAAGCGTGAGCTGCCTGCGGGTGGCCCGGGGGGGGGGGGGGGGGGGCGTGATTTTGTTTCCGCAGCCTCACTGAATCTCAGTGCGCGTTTTAAGGAGGCTCCTGCCAAGGCTACCCCCTCCGTGAGCCGGCACGCGGAGATGCTGGGTCCACGCCATCATCGTTAACCGTGATCACTCCACTGTTGGATGAATGCCTCCGCCTTTCCAGCTGATCGCACGGCTCCATTCGTGGTCTCAGGCGGGATGTTTCCTTTGGTTGCCATTCCATGGCCAGTCTCGACGATTGTCCATCACCCGCGCGCTCGTGATGTCCCCAACCCTACGTGCTTCCCTTCACAGTCGAGACGATGATGACGATGGCTCCACGTTTGCTCCCAGATCCGCGTATCCCTCTCTCTCTCTCTCAAGTTGGGTGTCATTCCAAGTGCCTCTCTTTTCGTGCTCCTCATTGTCCGTCCCTCTGATTGGTTGTTTGGCTCTGAATTACCATTGCCATGCTTCCTCGTGCAACTTTCAGTCTTTATTCCATTTCATTTGCTATTGTCCGTGGTTCGTATCCTTGGGCCCATGTTGGGGAATGTGCACTGATTGTAAACGTTCTTCTTCAGGCACGTTGGTTGTGTTGCTTCTTTATTATCTAATTTAGTTTCCCAAAGCCACTGCCCCAGAGGAGCGAGAGGTCAGAGTGAGGATTGCATCTGAAAGGTGACCGATAGCCCCTCGTGTTCCGACCGCTTCATTGTCCCGCGTGTCTGCGGCCATGCCCGTTGATGACGAGGCTCTGTGCAGTCGAAGCTGCTGCCACTCAAATACTCTCCAAGCCGACTGAGAAAGGCGAATCTTCGAGGGATCATGGGCCAATGGTATCAGGGTTCATTTACTCTCTCTGAAACGAAGTCAGCCTTTGGTGTAAACACGCCTTATACTTCTCAGAGCGCACAGGCAGAGCGCACGCATTGCACACACACGCTGCAGGAGTCTTTATGATTACACGAACACCACCCAGCGGTGGTCGGAACAAACAGTAACGCGGGCTTGCTAATGACACACGGGGCGAATTAACCTTTAGACCGTCACTCTAAATGTAATGCACTCCCCGGATCGTTTAACCTGAGTCGCCACATAGCGGCGTAGCTCAGTGCTGAATTGCCCGGTGCTACTTTCTGCCTTGCTCCTACAATAAACATGTAAAGTATGAACTCTGATCTCACGATTCACGCGTTCACGATGAGTGTTTGCGTGCGCATTCCGAATGCACTCACACTGCACCTGTAGCACTGCACGTAAACTCCCGCGTGGTCCGTGTGGTCTCACGTGGCCCCGTGTGTCCCCATGTGGGCCGTGTGGTCCGTGTTGTCCTGTGTGGTCCTTGTGGGCTGTGTGGCCCCGTGTGGTCCATGTGACCCCGTGTGGTCCATGTGACCCCGTGTGGCCCAGTGTGGTCTCGAGTGTCCCGTGTAGCCCAGTGTGGTCTCTTGTGGTCTCGAGTGGCTCGTGTGGTCTCGAGTGGCCCGTATGGTCCATGTGGTCCCGTGCACGGTCACAACATTATCCAGCGTGGGACACAGACCCTGATGTTCACAAAATGTAACGCAGGATGGCGCAGTGGCAACACTGGCCCCTCACGGCAAGAAGCGCATGTGTTGCATTCTTGATTCGGGAGGTCGCGTTCTCTCCACCTGTTCTGCGTGGGTTCCTCCTGGGTCTCCGGTTTTCTCGTCCCATAGCGAAACACAACCACACAGTGTCACTGGTGTTGGCCAAAACATCCCAATTTGTTGTAAAATAACTTGCAAATCACTCAGCAACAGCAACATCGCCTGCTACTGCGAAACACTTGGCAGCATCCTCTTCAAAGAGGGCCTTGAGACAGCCCTTGGTGACCAAGCGTGGTGATGATGACGGTGGTGGTGATCAGCTGGTGTCTCATTCTGCTCAGTTGGTGTCTCGTTCTGCTCTGCTTTGTCGGCTCCGGGCTTAGAATTCCACTCCGTCGAGCAGTGGTTCTTAACACGAGGTGCACACTGCACCCCCCTGGGGTGCGAGATGCTCTTTCTGGGAGTGCCAGACGTGGCCAGGTTTTTTTAGAAGGTAAATCATCGAAACACAAATTAAGCACGGGCACGTAAAGTACAACTACTTAGTTTCATCAAACGTATGTGTTTATTAACATTACACATGTTTTGCCGATTGAGAACGAAAGGGTTACAAGGTTGCAGTACAAGAACCGCTGCCGTCGAGTGACCGTGAATGAAGTATGCCCTCTCACGTCGAGCGCGTCACATTTCACGTGAACAGAGGCTCTGAGCAGGAGGGGAACTTCTCAAATGTATGTAGCGTATGTTGAACTGATTTCGCACCGTACGTGACCAACCGTGATAATCTGAGGTGCGGGGGAAGGGACATAAAGCGGAGGAAATGCATCGCTCTGTGGGTATTGTGGGGCCATGGCACTTGGCGTGCGGGTGAAGAGCACTCCCCACGTCACACACGCCGACAGACTCTGCTCTTCTTTATCGTGCTCGCTCTCCCTCTCCCAGCATTCTCACAGAAGTGGTGTCGGGGCTCCAGCCAGTGCCGTGCAGCTCGGGTTCTGGACCCCGCCTGCACACTGACCCCGAGCGTGACGCAGCGCGGCCCTCGCAAGGACCTTCAATTCATCGAGTCGGTGTCCACGCGCACACGAAGCCCGCTTTGAACTCGAGGGTCGTGGTGGTGGTGGTGTTGCTGTGATCGCAATTGTCTATGTGTGTGGATACCCACTCACGGGCAACACAGCTGACGAATATCCTAACCGGTCCTGTGACTCCCCTAGGTCGACTCAGCCTTATGGCTCACGCACAGATCATGTATCATACTGCATGCATAGGCAGTACAACAAGTAGGTCACGGCAGTATTCTGAGTGCGCCTTCCACAGCGCGTTATTTTCCACCCACATAACCGTTGGATAAACAACCCACATTCAGGGAGAAAATTATTTATAACGACTTGTATTGTTGTTAGTTAAATGTTGATGCTCTTTTTCTCAATGTTGTTGTGTCAGCTGATATTCCTCGAGATATCTGTTATTGCTTTTGGTTACAGTACGTTGTACAATATTAATGGCAATATTCGGAATATTGGTACCAGTAATGTTACCCATAGCAACGTTATCAATAAACCAGGATTTTATTTCAACCAGGTCTGTCCCTGTTGGCAACCCGGAAAACTCTTCCACACCCGGCACACCACATCCACCAGGCTTCTCGCTCTGCTGTGGCTTGATAGTCACGTGCCACCTTTTGGAATATTGCCACGTGGGAAAGTATTCAATGAGAAATGAATGTCCGTAAAATGGGACCTTTTTGCTATCAAAGTATGAAAAAATAAGAATAGGATTTACCCTTTAAGGCAATAAAACAGGTGTTAAGACGTTCAAACACCAAATATGAACCTTTTGAAAGGAATAGTGGCATAAATACTGGCATATACAAGTCGGTATGAATACAGTCGCACGACGATTGCTGGGCATGAAACTAGGGCGCCTGTGTGGGCGATCACCTCTCCATCCATTATTAATCCTGGGGAAATATGCAACAAAACAAACGCCAAAAAATCCATCACAGCTGGTCACGTGGTCGCTCTGGGCTGCCCGGGGCAATCGTTGGAGGCGTGCAGGCGGTGCCAGGCGCCGCGGGCAGCAGCAGCAGTAACCTCACGCCGTGCAGCGACTTCTATACCGCGTGGCTGCCGCTGTTGGCGCAGCAGCTGCGACCTCGTTGACGGGGCTTGATGAGCCGCAAGGCTGCGTCGCGAGTAACGGGGATTGGTGCATCTATGGCTGGGCGACCGAGCTTCAGGCAGGGACTTTTATTTACAACGAGCGACTCGTGATGAATTGAACAAAATATAGACATAAACAAAATATACAGGAGTAATGAACAAAAAGTGATAAATCCACCGCACGTCGGACATGAAATCAGCGCCGTACATCAGACCTCAACACAATGTAAAGGGCACCCCCAGTGGCAGCTGTCCCTGTGGGCTCAAGGTTACGGAGTAAAGGGGCATTCGTCTGCCGGTAGGGGGAGGTTAATGGCGCTGGATGTAAAATCCTAAATGCAACACAATGGCCTACCCTTGCGAATGGCATCACTGGATCTTTAACCACCAAAGTGACCTTTGGCCTTCTTGGTTCTTTCGGTAAAGTCACGTAGAATGGGCCCGCCCCGGTGCCACGTGGTTTCTGCACCGCAGTGGACAGCGATGCACCTCCCATGCAGGTCTCTCTCGCGAATTTGACTGTTCCTGGCCTCTTTGAGTTCTCTCGCCTGGTTGAACAATATCACCTCGAATCGGCTCCCATTCTGACAACGGTGCACAGGCTTCATGCAATTCTAACCGCCATTGAGCATTTCCCAGCGTAGTGCCGTGGGCATGTTCCCTGCACCGCTATACTCACTCTCCTTCACCATCACCGCTATAATCACCATCGTCACTGCACGCACCCACACGCACTGCAGTACACCCCCAGTGCAGTACACCCCCAGCCCGGCCCTGCTGACTCGTGGGCCGTGGGGGCAGAGGCAGCAGCGCAGGGCGCGGGGGGAAGCCAATGACAGCCCACGGGACACAGCTAAAATCGGCACCCGCTCAGGTATCGCAACTCTCGTCATATCGATGTATTTAGACGCCTAATGCGAGTTGATTACTTGATGACACCGCTCATGTCCTACGGTGATCACGCGATCCACTGCTGTTGGCCACATGGAGGGACCTGGAACTGCTAAAACTATGGCACCTCAGGCGGTTACCCACAAGCGAGAGGTCTGGTCTGGGCTCATGGACTAGTACGAACGTGGCCAACCGTGCTAGGTTAAGACAACAAACTAAACAAAAAAAGCAGTTCTAAAGGAATTCGTTTTCAATTGATATTTAAAAGTGCATAGCTCCAGTGGCTTCCTAATATCGGAAGGAAGAGCGTTCCAGACGGCCGCAGAATCGCATCCGGAAGCGCGAGTTGCAGTGCCCGTGTTTGTTCGATGGTGAGCCAAAAGCCGCTGCTGTGAGAATGAGTTCGAGTGATGGTTTATGCTCCTTGACGAGATCAGCCAGGTATCGTGGTCCATTTGTGGCAAGCACTTTGTGTGTGTAATGAGTGCGACCTCGTAACGTATTCGTTCGGCAAGTGGAAGCCAACGCAGCTCAGCGAGCACGTTGGGATGTCGCAGCGAGAGTGTTCGCGAGTTAAACCGCTGCGGCGGCGGCTACGCGATTGTTGCTCCGTCCGCACTTCCAAATGTTCTTGAAGGATTCTCGAAACGTGGTGGATGCGATGTAAGCGATGAGCGGGTCGAAGAGGCCGTTGACCACGATGAGGCAGAGCACGACGTCTCGGAGCAGAGCCAGGCTTCTCCACGAGAGTGTGCTGGACTTGCTCTGGACGAAGCCAATGACGTGGGACACGTTGTACGGAGTGAAGCAGACCAAGAAGACGACCAGCACCAGGACGGTGAGCTTGACGGCGCGTTTCTTCTTGTCCCGGCTGATGGTTTCCGTCCGATTCCTCACTTCGATCAGAGCCTTGATGACGTTGATGTAGGAGAAGAGCATGACGGCAAGGGACGTGACGAAGAGGGAGAAGAACAGGAACATCCGGTACCTGATGAGGTAGTCGGTCTCCGCCTGCGTGAACGTCTCGTAGCACTTGGTGAACGGCTGCGAGCTGCTGCCGTTGGTGGCGTTGATCTGCGTGGTGAACGCGACGGAGTTGATGGGCGCGATCTCGGCGATGGTGATGACCCAGATGACGGCGCACACGATCCACGCCGTCCTGGGCTCCCGCCAGCGCGACATCTCCAGCGGGTGCACCACGGCCTTGTAGCGGTCCACGCTGATCGCCGCCAGGATCATGATGCTGGCGTAGATGTTGGTGAAGAATATGAGGGTTGTCACGCGGCAGAGGAACGAAGGGAATATCCAGTTACCGCCGTTGCCGATGTACACGATTTTCATCGGCAGGACCATCAAGTAGAATAGATCAGCAATGGCGAGGTTCACCACGTAAATGGACATGGAGTTCTTCTTTGTAGGGCCGAGCACCCAACACACCACCATGTTCAGCGGTAAGCCGATAGCTACCGTTGAAACGTAAATCGGTAGAATCACAAAATCTGAGAGAAAATTCATAGATTCCATTCTCTGACACCAACAGCAGATAATCCCCCATTCACACAAAGCAACCTTAACTTTTAAAATAAAGCACCCCAGGGCAATACCCCTATACGTGGCCGTGGGGCATCTGCCAGCAGGTGCGTCCTGTGGTGGCCGCGCGTGTCTCTCTTGGCAGGTTGCTGCTGCCGCGTGCACGAGGAGCCACAGCGGAGCTGCCGCCTTAGCTCGAGTGCAAGCACGAGAAGCACGGGGTGGGGGGGGCTCTCGCCACCACGAGGCGTGACGGTGTAGGGCTCGGCCCGCAGGCCACCGCTGCTCCCGGGGGGCGGGGGGGGCGGCAGGCTGCGCTCTGCCCCAGGGCGTCCTCTGCGCGGGCGGCAACTCGTGCAGGGGGACGAGCGTCTCTTTGTCACGCCGTGGGATGTCGTTGTGCAATACAACCGGTGATGGGCAGATGCGGCTGCTGTGGTGGTGCCTGTGAAACGATTGACCGGAGGAAACAACAACAGTTTAGCAAAGGGCAGGCGTTGCCCATGGCGAAGTTCCAGCATCCTCGCCCGGTAGGTTCTGTCCATGGTGCATAGCCAGGAGGAGGAGGAGCTGGAGGCTCCCTCTCGGCCCCGCCTGCTGTGGTGTTCAGAGCTGCACTCTGTCTGCTCCTTCATCTGAGCGCCATCCTGCAGCAGCACGACTCACAGCACCGGGCACACAATGAGTGGCAACAGCAGCAATGATAGCAAAGCTCACATCAATCGCGGCAACAAATGATAGCCGGCAGCGCACTGGCGAGACACGCTGCGATGGTGATCATTTGTTCGACACCAACTCTGCGTCGTGAAGCTGCCCTCGTATGCCTCTGGCTTCTCTCCGGGCTGGAACGGGAACTGCGATTCGTGAACATGGAGCACACGGGCCTGAAATCAATAGCTGCACAGAGCCTGTTGTGCGTGGAGGAGAATCGATCCTTGTAGCTCCTGTACATGAGAGAAACACAAGACTGTCGACGGAGCTGGGACAAACAATAACTGACCGTGGCATCTGATAAACTCACTGGTGTGGTTTTAGATACGGAGCCAAACATCTAAAGAGCTGATCTGGCGTGAGCATCGTATACCGTGAACCCTAAGCCCACGTTCACCCTTCTGAAGGTACATTTCCCGCTCTGTGTACGTGAGTGAACTCACCATACCAAGTGTGTCTCTTGTCCTCGGTGGGTCGGCAGGGGAGGCCAGCGTGTGAGATCGGTGATGTGGGAGCGAGTCTGTGGGACAAGCTGGACTCTCTAGTATATATATGACGAGGGCACCAGGGGGAGGAGGGCCCAGCCGGGCGCGCGAGTTGAGTGATGATGCTGCCCGCAGCAGCTGCTGCTGCTTTGAATGGGAACAACTCAACAAATGAGGCATCATCACCACCACACAGAGGAGGGCAAATGCACAACTTACAACAACAGCGAATGTGATGGCGGTCACCCAGCATCACTGCGCAGTGTCACGCTGCACTCTGGACACAGCGCGGGTGCGCCACGGTGGCTAGGAGATGTTAACGACCTCGCCTGGTATACAGGAGGCCGTGGGTTCGATCCCGACTCTGACGATGCCTGCTGCTGCTGTATATTTGGAGTTTGCGTCTCTCTCTCATCATCACGGTGGCTAGGAGATGTTAACGACCTCGCCTAGTATACAGGAGGTCGTGGGTTCGATCCCGACCCTGACGATGCCTGCTCTATATTTGGAGTTTGTGTGTCTCTCTCCTCGTGGTCGTGTGGAGTTTTCTCCGGGTCGTCCGGTTTTTTCCCTCCACAATTTGGCTGCTACAACTTTCCACGCGATAAGCCACTTTATTGAGCTATCATTTGTGGTCAGGTGGCTTCTGAAAAAGAGCGAAATGGCTCAGTGGGCCTTACCTGGTAAAGTAAAAAAAAGTTAATAGTCTTATAGTTTATTGCTTTCAATGGCCAGTGTCACGGCCGGAGCTGTGGTGGCGCCAAACGGACACGAAGCGGACCGAGTGGAGCAGACAACGTGAGTGAAATCATCGTTCAGGTGGCGAGTCAAGCCCCAGTGTGTCGGCACGCGCGCACTCTGCCCGGATAGTATGGACTGTATGTTGGACGTATTTCGCACCGTACGTAGCAAACCATAAGAATTGGAGGTGCGGGGGAAGAACAACAAACTAAACACAAAAAGCAGTTTTAAAGAAACGAGTTGCCAATCAAGATGTGAAGGTGCGTAGCTCCAGTGGCTTCATGATATCGGGAATTCTAGACGACAGAGAAGCGCTTCTGAAAGCGCGCGATGCAGTGACAGTCTTCGTGCATTGACATTCACTCGTTTTCTTCAATTCTCATCGCATTGGCCTGAAGGGGTGCACACAAAGTATCCAAGAAGTTGGGGAAAACTGTAAAATCAGTTAAGGCGAGCTCATGAAACAAAGACACGGACACTTGAATCACCACAACCGGGCAACATCGCACAATTCTGAGCTAGCGGCCATCGTGAACACGGCTGGCTCACTTGGGACGTCCAAAGGTGGCTTCGCCTTTTATCTCACTACTAATGCCCCCCCCCACCCCCATGTGTGCAGATAGTACTATAGACTCTATTGCATGTAGGGTGTGTCGGCATATATAGTAAGTAGATAGTAGATACTACTGACTGGTGTATGCAGGGTGTGTAGGCATATATATATAGTAAGTAGATAGTAGATACTACTGACTGTTGTATGCAGGGTGTGTAGGCATATTGATCAACAAAATACTTTTCTTTTTCTGGGGGGGGTGAAAAATATTTTTTGGTTGGCCGCGACATTTGTGAACCTGTTGGATCAACTTTTCACCCCCACATCTGGTCCACTTTCTATAACCTTTTCATTCAGGCCTTCTGAAAGACCCTCCTGATCATTTAGTTGATGGACAAACGGAAGGCCAGGCATTCATAACAATCAGACAGATGAGAAGGAGCCACCGCTGTGAACATCTCTCGCAGGCTCCCCTGCTTCTATCGCTCGCAGTCGAACGATTCGCGTGCAGCTAAAGTTCGTGTGTCTGCCACACGCTGCTGCTGCTGTGTGACGCTCCCTCGCTCCTCGGCCTCTGAGTCCGCAGGGGGCCCGTGGCGGTCTCGTCGCCGCTGTGTTGTGGCGAAGCTTCAAGCGACGCCGGCCTCGGGGTCGATCATTCAGCGGCCGTGGCGGTGCGAGCCTCTCCGCACCAAGTGCGTCGTGGTCGCCGCGCCCGAGGTCGCGACGGCGACAGCGATGCAACGGAGATGGGGCCACTGGTGGGAACCGGTTTCGTCATTGTTTGTTGTGATCAGGATGAGGATGTGTATTTAAACTGTAGGAATCCGATGAGCTATAAAGCTATTTTTTTACAGATATCCACTGGGGGCCGATCAGAACGTTACGACAACAAACAGGACAAAGACACGACAGGAGTGCGAAGTATAGGCAAGGTAAACAAAAATATACAAATAAAACTGCGCGATGTTGTTGTATCTTACCAGGCATCGCCCACGCGCACGGCGTCGTCACCAATCGCATGAGCAGCCGTGCGAGGAGCTGCCCAGCCGCGTGACCTCGAGGCGGGCAGGGCTCGCGTGGAGAGGATCGCGATTGGCAGCTCCCCGTGTGACCCCCCCTAGGAGCTGGGGTCTGGCAGCCAGAGGGGCCGCTGCGTCAGGCGGGAGAGGGGCCGTGAGCCTGGCGCGCCATGCAAGTGGCCAGGAGATGTTGACTCCCTCGCCTGGCACACAGGAGCGCGTGGGTTCGATCCCGACTCTGACGATGCCTGCTGCTGTATATTTGGAGTCGGTGTCTCTCTCATCATCATCATCACGGTGGCCAGGAGATGTTGACTCCCTCGCCTGGCACACAGGAGGGCCTAGGTTCGATCCCGACCCTGACGATGCCTTCTGCTGTATATTTGGAGTCGGTGTCTCTCTCATAATCATCACGGTGGCCAGGAGACGTTAACTACCTCGCCTGGCACACAGGAGGGCGTGGGGTTCGATCCCGACCCTGGCGATGCCTGCTGCTGTGTATTTGGAGTTTGCGGTGTCTCTCTCTCCTCTAGAATCAATTATCACGCGTGCAGAGTGTTTGGCTGCTGCTTTACATGTCCACGTGATCAGCCACCACCTCGTTGAGCTATCGTCTGCGACAGCCAGGTCGCTTCTGAAAAAGAGCTGTACAGCTCAGTGGGCCTCATCTAGTCGAACAAAAAAGTAGTTTAAAACCACAGGTATTGTGGTGAATGCAAACATGATCCCTTGTAAAAAGGTGCCAGTTTTGTGCCAGATAAAAGGGTAAAAAACCTATTATTATGCTTAAAATCGCTTTAAACTATTGACATTGTAGTGCGCATTTAATATGGCGCTGCACTCTGATGTTGTAGGAGAAAACATTTATTAAAACGTCCATTTAATTAAGTAGAACGTGTTGTAATATATTTATTTAAAGTTGCGAATTTTGATGTGACGTCACATTTCTCACCCCCCCCCCCTCGTCACACATCGTCGAAAATGTCTGACCGCCCCCCACTCCTACGTGCGTGACGTCATTTATGGACGGCCCCTAATCAGCGAGCGCGACCAAATTGCGTCATGCAAACAGAGCCTTAAAAATGCTTGATTCGCTTGCAAGTTACTCGCTAATTAGGATACCTCACAAAATGGACAATAGGTTAGGATAATATAATTATAATTCAAATTTGTAATGTGCATTCCATCGTAGAATCCCAATGCGCAATGCATGGAAATCAGGAAACAAAAACAGAACCAGGGCACGGGACCAACCTAAAGAGGGAACGCCACTTTAAATCTACGCGTTTTCAAAGCAGACTTCAATATATTAAAATATTGATGGTCATTTTTCATACATTTACTTCTCAGAGTCATGTTGGGTCAGGACAATGGGGGTAGCTCGGTTGAATACAAAGTGCAACAAGGGGTGGTGCAGAAGCCAAAGCAAACGTTGGGGACCAACTTGCCCCGCTCGCCGCCTGGAGACCAAACACGCGCGTGGGGCGTCTCTCTCGGCACGCGCACCGACAGAGTATCAACAGCGGGGTTCCCTTCCCAGCCATTGTCCTTGTGCGCGCGGTGTTTGTGTTGAGCCACGAGGACGCCGCGTGCGTTTGACTCGCGGTGACCTGCGATGAGCGGTGGCGCAGTGGTGAGCGCACCGCGCTACGAACCTGGCGACCCGAGTTTGATCCTCGCTCACGGCTACCAGCACCAGTCATAGCGATTATCTGAACTGGTCCTGGGCCTCCCCTTGGTCAAATTAGCCTCACAGGAGTACAATATGTGTGGTACAGTGTGTAAAAAACAACAGCAATGGGGAGACAAAGGCGGCGAGACGTGGTGCTGGTCACCCACCCCCTTGTGTGCCGTGACGGCGTTTGTAGGTGATCGCTTGCAGCACTTTCCCCAATAGCCTATGTAGCCTGAACAGGGGACCTTTGTCTTTGTGTCCTGTAATTCCCGAGTGTCGTCTGTTCATGTGCTCGTGCTCACCGTGCCTGGGCTCACCGTGATCACCGTGCCTGTGTTAACCGTGATCACTTTTCCCGCGTTCACCGTGTTCACCGTGGTCACCGTGATCACCTTGTTCACCGTGGTCACTGTGTTCACCGTGGTCACCGTGTTCACCGTGCCCGTGTTCACCGTGATCACTTTTCCCGCGATCACCGTGTTCACCTTGATCATGGTGAACACGGTGTTCACCATGATCACCGTGTTCACGTGAGTGTCTGCACGAGGTTCATGTCCACGGCGTCACGACGTCTGCCTGGGCTGCGCTGCCCACTTTCTGCCCTGTGGCTAAATCGAGAGAAGCATTTGCTCCGTTTGTAGCGAGTGATGAGGGTTATTTTTTCATCTCATTGTTTCTATTGTAGCATCACTCGTTTCTAAAACAGCCGGATTTAGATAGTGCGGGGCCTGTAGCATCTTACCTATAAAAGTCATTGTTAAATAAATATACTAATTACTAATTGCTCCTGAATTCATATGAAAGCGAACTCAATATTATGAAACATTTTACAGTCTCACCAATCTGTTTTAATATAAATCATACTTTACTGTTACAAATTGCATTTACAATCAACAATTTTCGACAGATCTCCAAATATATAAAAGGCAAAGTTGTGATTTTGTGTGTCTGTTCAAAATGTTTAGCGTACTTCCCGACATGCAACAAACTGGAAATTTGCCATATGGGTACTTTCCAGAATGTACACCATGCAACAATTATAAAAATACACTTTTGTTTTTTTTGGGGGGGGGGGGGAGCTCAATAATGGATAGATTTTTTGCACGGCAAGTAAGCTGTGATGTGACATCTGTCACGTGACCCGCGCATGTGGAAGGGTAACGCATTGTAGTGTAGCGGGTAGCACGCCGCGCTACAAACCTGGCGACCCGAGTTCGATTCCCGCTAACGGCCCACCACCGGTAACGATTATTTTAACCTGGGCCTCCCCTAGGTCGACTCAGCCTCAAACGAAGTAACTGCTGTGGTGTGTGAACATCGCCACTGGGGAGACAAAGGCGGCCGGGCGTGGTGAATCCAAGTCCCGGGCGAAGCTGGGTCGTAAAGCTAGTCTATATAAAACTTTCGTGACTGCAGGAATTCAAATTCTTTGGTTCTTTCGGTAAAGTCGCGTGACTTTACCTAAAGAACAAAAGGGTATGAGATCATCTCTATTTGCTTTAATTGTTGCCAATTGCTCGAGTTGACTGCGATTAACTACAGCAACGCTGTGATTGTCATTGTAACTATGGAAATATCCCAAAACTACCTAAATGTTGGTGTACTGCAGTACGTATCTGATTCATAATGAGTTGATTTTGGGTTAGATCGAGCAGGAGGTGTGAAGCCACGTTTTAACGATAACCCTTCACCACCCGACAGAGCCAATACAATCAAGTTGTCACGTAGACAAATATGCAATTCAGCTTAGTTTACGCGATTTAACCCACAAAAAACCCTCTATTATTGATGATATTGGTCGCGAAAGCCTACGTGTTAAACTAGCTTAGTTTATTTTCTTGCTGTGGGTTTCCCACCTGATGATGATTGCTTGTGTTGCAATCGAAACGTCGTGATTTGTTTAATTTCTAACTACGTGACTTTACCGAAAGAACCAAAGAGTATGGATTCCTGCAGTCACGAAAGCTTCGAATCAAAAACAAAACCGGAATGTTGAAGGGCAAGCATTATTTTTTGACAATTTATATTCGGCGTTTCGCTGAGTATTACCTCCAGCGTCATGATCACCACCACCAACCACCACCACCATGACCAGGTGACGCCTCTGGCTGTGAGGCTGGTCCCGGTTGTGCGACCGCGGCCTGCGCTCCTTCCCACCACGTGGGGCGGACTCTCTGAATGTTCTGAACAAATGTCGGTCACGTGAAACGATTCCCCAGCTCAGAGACCATGGAAGACACGAGGTGGACAGGGAGCAGGCGCGCTCGCAAGGCCACCACGGGTGGGTGACGTTCACTGACTGCGTGGCGGTGGTTGGTGGTGGTGGTGGTTGGTGGTGGTGGTGGTGGTGGTTGGTGGTGGTGGTTGGTGGTGGTGGTTGGTGGTTGGTGGTGGTGGTTGTTGGTGGTGGTGGTTGGTGGTGGTGGTTGGTGGTGGTGGTGGTTGGTGGTGGTGGTTGGTGGTGGTGGTGTCCACGGGCCCTCGTCATGAAACGGCGCTCGTCACTGGAAGTGCCCCATTCTGTGGGAGCTCCTCTCCTGAACGCGACGGCGCGTGCTGTCAGCTGCTGTCAGCTGCAGCAGCAGCAATATTAGCCAACGGTCCAGACCAATAATAATACCAACACAGGCGCCATTCGCCACGAAGTGACGGTGACGTCACCACGGCGCCTGTGCCAGGCAAGGTGCACTTTGAGGCCACGTGAAGTGTCGAAGGCTCGCTGGCAGGAGGTCATGGGACAGACCCAGCAGGTGCCACTAAGATGACCGGCAGATGCACCAACTGTGCCCCCCTACTGCCGTCTAGACCACGAGGTCAATCACCCACTACCTCCCGTCAAAAGATACTTTTAGAATACTTTTAGGACTTATTCGGTGCTTACTTAAAGGATGAACCCATAAATAAAGGCGACTGCATTGGACAATACTCACGTTTAACATTATAACAGTGGGGGTGCTTCAAAGTGACATCGCGAACCGTGCAGGAGGGCTGCTGACACGCGGCACCGCCTTCCGTGTCCGTCCCACGGGAGGCGGAGAGCGTCGCCTTCTCGAATCGCCCTGCTCGAGGCTAACCCTGAGTCACTTTGCCATGGCTGCGACAATCTTGCCATAGATCAACCTCTTCTGACCTCCCACAGTCGTATTCATTTTATACAAATAATAATATTAATAATACCCTCACTGCTGTTAAAGTTCAGGTGCACGACTTTGCTCTTTGCCGATGAACACTTCCCTATGAAACGTCTTAATTCACAACTCACCGTACTATCACCTCCTCTCACTCTGCCCTCTAAACATATACCCTTCACTCCCTCCCTTCTGGAAAACAAACATCAATCTGACGTCAAACTCCCGACTCTTTTCCACGGCCTCTCCACGCACACATCCCATATACGTAAGAACATTCATTATCCATTCACGATTGTCCATTCATCAGAGCCCCTCCCTCCAATCACTGTGTCCTGCACTCTTTCTACAGCCCCCTCTTCTTTCGCATAACCCTCTCTCAACCATCTCCTCGTCTCTCCACACCACTCGGACCACCACGACCTCTCTCCACACCCAGCATGAGTCCACTCGGTCGCTCTCATCACGACCCTTGCCGTTGACATATTCATTCTCTCCTCGTTGCTCTCTTCCTGACAGTCCTGACGTCACCGCTCTTTCTGATTTGACCTGCAACTTTTCGACACCACAGTCAACAAAAGAGGGCTTGGACTCTGCATGTTACAGGGACCACGTTCGCGGTGTCATACAGGAGCAACTTCAATTCCTCAGTCTGAAGTTCCTTATCTATCCCTTGTATATTCTACACAAGGAACGAACGACTAAGGGTTCTAGAGACATATCCAGACTCAGAAGGATGTTCGTCTTCAGCTCTAAGGCGTGGTGGTAATGGTACAGATGTGCTGTTTGTGTGAGCTGTGCAGTTTGCGATGCGGCTCGGTCAAGTTGCTGCATCTTCTATGCGGTTTTTAAATAGTCTACACTTGATGATACTTTTGCACGAATTCCTAAATGAGGACGATGCAACGAAGGCAACCACGGGGTCAAAGAGGCTATTGAGAAGGCTGAGGCCCAGTGCAATGTCTCGCAGCAGAGCCAAGCTCTCCCAGGACATGCTGTTGTATCTACTCTCGATGAAGCCGATGATATGGGACACGTTGTAGGCGGTGAAACACACGAAGAAGTTGCTGATAACCAAGACGGTCAGCTTGATGGCGCGGATCTTCTTCTCGCGTTTCATCACCTCGACCCGATCGTCGACTTTGAACAGAGATTTGATGACATTGATGTACGAGAAGAGCATGGCGACTAGCGAGGGGAGGTAGAGGGAGAAAAACAAGTAGAGTCTGTAAATGACCAAGAAGTCCATGTCGCTGGTTGAGAACTTCTCGTAGCACTTGATGGTTGGGGGAGCACTGCCGTTGGTGGCGTTGACCATCACGGTGAACGTGACGTTGTTGATGGGCGCGATCTCGGCGATGGTGATGACCCAGATGACGGCGCACACGATCCACGCCGTCCTGGGCTCCCGCCAGCGCGACATCTCCAGCGGGTGCACCACGGCCTTGTAGCGGTCGACGCTGATCGCCGCCAGGATCATGATGCTGGCGTAGATGTTGGTGAAGAATATCAGGTTGCTGACGCGACAGAGAAATATGGGGAAAATCCAGTTGTTTCCGTTGAAGGTGTAGCCGATTTTCATCGGAACGACGGCCAAGTAAAATAGGTCTGCGATGGCGAGGTTCAGCGCGTAAATGGACATGGAGTTTTTTTTGGTGCGTCCCAGTACCCAGCACACCATGACGTTGAGGGGCAGCCCTGCGAGAAACGCCACTAAATAAATTGGGAATACAAAGAAATATTTCACCAACTCCTGAGGATTCATTTTTCAAAAGCCAAAGGAAACCTGAAAAAAAGGAAATTAAGCAAATTTTACTCACGATAACAAAAAACTAATTAAAATAAAACAATTTGTCTATACAACAGTGCACGTACATAAGTGAGACCATGTGATCCATGACTTCACTCCCTCCACAATTTCAAGATCCCACTCACTGCCTTCAAGATCTTCCATAATCACCCCTGCCTCCCTCTCTCCTCTCATCTCACTCTACTCCCCTTCACGCATTCTCATACCTCTCCCCTCACTCTACTTCCCTCCTCGCACTCTCCTACTTATCCCTTCTCATCTCACTCTACCCCCTCACCCACACCATCTCCTCCCTATCCCATCATCTCATCTCACTATACTCACCTCCACGCACTCTCCTGCGTCTACCCTCTCATTCTACACCCCTCCACACCATCTCCTACCTCTCCCCTCTCATCTCACTCTACTCCCGTCCACGCACTCTGATACCTCTCCCCTCGTTCTACTCCCCTCCACACACTCTCTCTTCCAGCAACCAAGACTTAATTTCTTTCTTCCAGGAAACCTTCGCTCAGTGGAAGGTCGCCTATTCACCTTTTCTGCGCCCACGGCCTTGAACTAATTTCCTTACTGACCGCGTGCGGAACGCCATGTGGGTGCTGATGGAGCCACGCGTTCCGCAGTCAATCCACACACACGAGTTCTGCTGGTGGCGACGTCCCTCCCCACGTGGGACATTATTCTAAACAAATTAAATTATGTTTAATAAACATTGGCATTTACACGTTTAATTAATTAATTAGTATATTTTTTTATTGGACATTTATGTTGGAAAAAAAACAGACTGCAAGGTTATTCATCAGAGTACCACGTAGTTTCGAGACTGTCCGACTCGTTTACAGAGCGAACTGCAGATTTGCCAACCCACTGATTATAGTAAAATCTCGCAGATCGTTCTATGCTCTGCGCACCAACGAGTCGTCTCGCGACCTCCGTGCTCTGTGGCGCGTTGTGCGGGGTCTGCTGCACACCAACCACCCATCAACTAGTCAACGAGGTCTGTGCACAGTATATGCGATGTTCTTCGCCAACAAAATAGTGACGATCAAGACGTTTCTAACATGAAGGCAACGCATTCCCCTGGTCTGCCATCTGTGTTGGATCAACGTGGGAACAATGCAAAACTCGAGACCCATCGGTGGTAGAGGTGTCCATGTTCATTGCACCGCTGCCGAATGAGATATCGCCACAAGTCGATTATCAAATCATGCTTGGACGTTTCTTGTGCCGCTGATTGTCCACCTGGAATATATTTCATTCAGTGAGGGCCGTTTCCTAGACCGGTTCAGCGCTCCTAAAAAAAGTTTGCTTGAGCCATAATGACCCCACAACTATCCCCTGATCTCAAAATTGAGTACCAATTTAAATTCAAGATTTGAAGCTTTCGTGACTGCAAGGATTCATACTCTTAGTTTTTTCGGTAAAGGTAAAAATTTTAAATGTGTTGCCTCCGAAACGTCGTGATTATTTATAATTTTATTTTTATTAATTTTTATTTCAATTTTTTACCTACGTGACTTTTCCAAAAAAACTAAGAGTATGTACCATTTTAAATGTCATAGTCTTCAAACATTTCGGTTACAAATACCATCCTGAGCTCCTGGAAGAATCATGTGGCCTCCTCGTTCACCCTGTGGCATAACTCCCTACTCGCCCTAGCAGCCTTAGAACTTCTGCGTCGTAAACTGAGGAATAGGGAATCCACCGAGATCTGAGGGGCCCTCGTTAGAAGTGCCGTGTCCAGGCACTTCAAACCAACCCGCGTGGTACAGCATCAGCCCAATGCCAATGTGCATGTTGTAACATTTCTCTAAACATTCAAACCCTGACTAACACGTAGAGTCAGCCTGCTCATTGTCAGTAGACAATTCGAGCTCCAATTATAAACGCTGATTGCCAAATATTGTATTATATTATGCGGACTTTGCTGCTGCTTGCTGCTGCTGCGATGATCAATTTCCTGGCGTGTTTTTGTGCAGGAATAAAATGTCCCACCGAAATGGAGCTGTTTTGGGTCTTTCTGCTGTGAAAACAGAGCAGGCGACTCGGAGCGCGGCATTTATCACCACCACCACCGCCTCCTCCTCGCGAACACCCACCGCTTGTCATCGCTGCCATTTTGCCGGCAGCGATGACTGCGTTAATACAACAGAGCGGGAGACCCTGCCAGGTGAACAACCTGCACACAGCACACACCGTGGGACGCACCACAGAGTGGATAACACTTGGTGTATGAACGACAGTGTGGGACACACAACAGAGACACACGTGGTGTATGAACGACAGTGTGGGACACACCACAGGGTGGGACACACGTGGTGTATGAACGACAGAGTGGGACGCACCACAGAGTGGGACACACGTGGTGTATGAACGACAATGTTGGACACCCCACAGGGTGGGACACACGTGGTGGGACACACCACAGAGTGGGACACACGTGGTGTATGAACGACAGTGTGTGACACGCAGGGTGTGTGACCCACAGTGTACACACCACATAGTGAGGTATAGATCACAGAGTACAAACCACCGTATAGAAGGCGGTGTGTGTGTATATGACTGTGTTGTTGTTTATTCATTTCCCTGCGCCCTTCCATTAATCATCATGTCGAGGCTGGCCCTTCGTGAGCTACAGATCTGCCCTCGCAGTGCCACGGTCGTTGCCTGCTGCTGCTGCCTAGAAGTCGGCGTCATCTGCAGACTCGCTGAAGAAGCGAGGAGCACGTGTGGCTCACACACGCAGAGCGGCTTCTCCTCACTGAGATGCCCTCCCGTGCGAGCCCGAGAGCCGTCGCATGCTCACGCCAGCTGAAATAGTTCACCCCAACTCGGTGCTAGTCACTTTTAAATTGCCGCACATTTATTAGAATTTTGAATTGCAATCCTAACCATGTTTGTTCATGCAAGTATCGAAATAACTTTATACGTAGACTTTCACGAACAATATTATGATTCCTAATTCGTATTTTTTGGGTGAGATAATCGTGTAGATTTAATGTAAATATTCAACTCTACCCTCCGCCAATTGTAACAAAGAAAATCCTTTGGCTTTTCAACATTTCTCCGGTTTGCTGACAAACCAAATCAAGTGTCACATTTACCCACGCGACAACTTGATTTTACTTGCTATGTCGGGTGGTGGAGCGTGCAGATAAAATTTGGCATTACAACTCCACGACCTAGTCCAAAAGAAAGGAAATATCTATTCAATAAAATAGATGTGCACTGTAAATACAAAAAAAAACATACTTTATCAGTAACGCTGGTGCACACTTAATCAGGTTTCACATTTTGACTTTAAACTTTCGTGACTGCTTCTTTCGGTAAAGTCACGTAGATAGAAAAAAAATAAAAAAAATAAGTGAATAAAAAATAAGTTTGGTTAGTGTAAGAACCAGGCTACAGTCTACATTATAGACTGACAGTACGCTCACCGAGGTTAAAAACCAGGCTACAGTCCACATTAGTGTTTGTTTATTTTTTTAATTCACCTTTTATATTTGTATTTTTTTTTTATCTACGTGACTTTACCGAAATAACCCAAGAATACAGGTTTCACATATCACGCTTATTTCAGAGATATTTGTAAAATAAACGCCAACATTGTAATCTTGATTTGAAGTTTTCGTGACTGCAGGAATCCATCTTTCAGTAAAGTCACGTAGGTAGAAAATAAAATAAATCACGACGTTTCGATCGCAACACAAGCGGTCATCCTCAGGCGGAAAAAATATAATCCAGCAGTGGAACTTCTGATCCAACACTGTAGTTGAGCACTGAGAAAACAAAACCCCGTTGCCTCGGCTGGACACCCAAACGGGAAGTAAATAGCTGAGGGATAAATATCGCCTGGCCATCCACGGGATGAAAATAATCAACTGCGTGTTTACATTCATATCAGCTTATAATAAAAGCATGTTAGAGGGCCGCAACTGGGCACCTGCTCACTGCATTGTGTCTGCAGTAGGAAATAATGAAGTGTAAACACTTACCCTTGACTTCATTTACCAATGAGTCCTGCAAACTTCGTTCTATCCGTGTGTGCGGAATCGGAGTGGGTGGCCCTGTGCGAGTTCCTCTCTCAAACCCTCGCTCTACTTATACCGACGTGGGAGGAACCTTCAACTGATGTGGCCCCTAAGTGTTTGAACTGCACTAATTGCTGAACTTTGGCGGTAGCAGCTTAAAGGTTGCCGGAGCCATTACGCAGACGGTACGATCGCGTGCGCCTGTGTGTCACAGTATGTCCGCACGCAGAGTTCAGCCATTGCACCTGTCCACAATGTTCTGCCCCTCGAATAAATACATACAAATCATCATCCATTCTTGTCCGATGCTGACCGATGGAAATTCATTGCCACAGCATACTCCGTCACACGGCAATAAAAATGGTCGATTCCTGGAAGCCAAGTTAAGATGTACTTGTCTGTGTGTGACTTAGATCAAGTTTGTACAATATTCTACAGTCATGTACAATCATCCAATCAGCTGTAATCACACGTTACACGCCGGGGAGGGAGCAGTCACGCGAGTGATGACCCTCAATTGAGATGCCCCCCACACCTGCGGGATGGCCACGTGGGAGGCTCCCATAGCCGCCCTGATGTTTGTGTCGTCTCCTTGCGCTCTCGCGTCGTCTCCTCGTGTGTCGCAGACTTCCCACTCCCTACCAACGCGTGCAGTGGCTGCGACGCAGCTCACCAGCGGCGTTGTGCCATCCACATGACACACCGCCACGTCAGTGACACCGTGACCTCCGTGCGTAAAGGTCACCACCAGTGCCTCTAACGCCACGAGCTGCCCGGCCACGGCTGGGACGGCTCGCTCCGTGTGGCATCACGCAAAGCTGCACTAAAACGGTTGTGGTCTTCGGCTAAGGATTTTATCGAACAATTTCGAGCAACAAACCTCAACACACCAGCACCTTGCACGTGGCATTTCCAGAATTTCTTATGAAGACTTATATTTGCATGTACAACCTGATTATTTAAATAAGTGTTTTGTTATTTCGACTTCAGTTTAGCAAGATATTTCCTTCCAATGCCTCATTCTGCCATGTAAGTGTTCTGTGTGAGGGTTAAACGCTCTCTCCGATCCACGCATTCACGTCAACGCGCCGAGCTTTTAGATGATCCATTGTCCTCATTCCCGTTGTTGTCATTTTACATCATTACCCCAAAACAGGAATGTATTTTCCCGACATTTCCTCCTGCGCTGTGCAAACGGAGCACAGGGACGTGGCATTATTCATGTGTACGGTGGCCTCCCGCACTAGAATGATTCCCTGCACTGGTTTGACAGCCATGTGTTTGTTGTGCCATGATATATCGCGATCTAAATGACCGCTCAGAAATAATAACGCGTGCGACAGACAATGCGTGCGAGCCATTTCGCAGAGACAACAGCAGCAGCTGATCGCGGCTTTGGCGTGGGTTTCTAAGACGCCGCCTACGCCATACGCAAGGGAACAGGAGATCTCTGAACTCGTCCAGTTCAGCTTTGTTTTGATGCTGCACGTAGGGTCCAAATTGATCGTGTTTAGCACGACACAAAATGTAGGTTCTAAAATAACTGTGAACATTCGTACGAAGGAATACACGATGGGAACATGGCAGAGCCTCTCCAATATTTTGAATTCATGCGCGAGACACTCGCATTTTCTGCAACACAGCCAGCACCGTGTATGTGGAATGATCAACGTGTCCGATGTCAATTCGTGGGAAACAAATATTAATGAGAAACATTCATCCATTGGCCATATCCTGATTGTCAGGGTATTTCCTTTCGTTAAACGAACCTGCTTCCCTATGTATCTATTTAAATGTCATTCATTCACCATTCTTGTATATGGCAACGTGTTCAGGAGCTAAATGGCAATGCCCCGAGGTCTGCTGGCCACGATGAGAGGGCTTCAGGAAGAGATTTCGTGTCGTTTTGCTTCTCCGATGAAGGGGCATTCGCCCCAACTGTCACGCGTTATTTTCGTGTCACCTTACACACAACTAACTACCGTCACCTGGGCGAAATGGACGTCATTAATTAATTCACCGTTGGGGCAAAGGTGCTTCACGTGGACAGGAGATGACCCCGCGGGTCACGCCTGGAGTTGGGTGTCACCGGAACATTGCGTCCACAGTCACTGCCTCCTCCCCCCTCCTCGTGTGACCAACACTGTAATTGTTTACGTGGATGCATCGTCCGTTTATGTATTTTCTCAACAATGACTCGAATGATTGTTTTGTGTTTTATACGATACAACAGAATTGGTCAAATATCCCAATGCAGGAAACGTCGTGCGTCAGTGCCGCGACTCGGCACGTCCCCCCCCCCCCAACCTCGGTCGCGGCGAGGCGGACACCGCCTCGGGTTGTTCGGGTGACCCGGGCGAGGGGGGGGCGTGACGCACGCAGCAACATCGTGGGGAAACAGGCAGAAGCTGGACCGCACCACGTAGGGGGAAGCACCTCCATGGACTCGATATGCAAATCAGTGTGGATATGGGATCCCTTGTCCACACATTTGTTTTTGTTATTTTACTAAGCGCGGCCGATGTAGGTTGTAGAGCGGACGGCTGTGATTGTCCCATGGGGGTGATCACGAGCCTGATGACTCACGGGTGGCGGAGTGAGTCGCTGCGATGAGGCCCCCTCCGTGTTTGTGAACTGGGCAGATTCGTTGTGCTGCGTGGAGTATTCTGGATGAACGCAGAATGGAGTGTTTAATTTTCCATTTGTGCATCAAGAATCCGCAGTTGCCGTGGTTTGTGCGGATACGGTTTAATATTTGTGCCCAGGGATAGTCTTCAATGCACGCATCACAATGATACCTTCTGACACATTTTACAAAAGGGGACATTCACCAAGTACACACATCTTTTAAAAATGACATGCCAAGAAGCTCGACATTTGTTCTACAAACTGCGAGTCGGCCTCTGCTTAGGGGTGGACCTTGGATGACAACAGCGGTTGGCAGTGCGCGCTCTGTTGACGAGGCCGCGGCGTTTGCTTTGGAGGGCACGGGGAGCCAGCAGCGCCGCGCGCGTGGTGGCCGCATTGAGCTGCAGTGGAACGAGAGCGCCTCGCTCACCCACAGCGCCCTCTCTTGACGGTGGCCACTGGCCCCGTGCCCGTGGCCCCGATCCAGGCCCCGTGCTCGTGGGCTCCGTGCGGCGCCTCCCCCTCCCACTCGGCAGCGATGCCGCGCTGTGGTCCGCATGGCGCCGTGCGAATGGCCACCGCTGCTGTTCATCCTTCGTCTCGGTGGAGGGGTGAAGGGACGCGTGGTGGCGGTGTCGGCGCTATGCGACGCCATGGTATGGCCTCAGTTGCCACAGCAACCAAACGACAGGAGATCATAATACTACTACTACTGATTTGGTGCCGTGGATCCTCGTACCTTATGCGTGTCAACATTTTAAGTGTATTCATAATGAAGGTTTTTGGGTGAGATCGCGTTATTTATAAATGTGTCGTAACCCTCCACCACCCGACACGGCCAATCAACAAAAAAGTGTCACGTTGACAAAAGACAAATAGTTCACTACTTTACGTAGAAAGAAAATACATTAAATAATAGAATACGACGTTTCGATTGCAACACAAGCAACCGTCATCAAGTATAACTACATTGGAGAGACAAAACACAGACACGGAGACACACAAGCAGAGAGACAACACAGAGACACACAACATAGACACACAGAGACCCAATGCCTCTGTCGAGGCCTTAAATAGAGAGAAGGGGGGGGGGGTCTGCTGAAGCAGACTCATTTCTCTCTCGCGAAAGCCTACGTGTTAACTGATTTTAAGTGTAGTTTAATCAGGAAAAGTCTACGTACGTTTTAAGTAGTTATCGGTATTTTGTACTTCTCTCACAATCTTGGAATTGCTCGTGTATCTGTGCCCCGAGTGGCTGGGTGCGGACAGAACTGGCCCTAGACCTTTGGGGGCCCTAAGCAAAATTTGTTTGGAGGCCCCTTTGATGTATGATTTCTTTCACCCACTCGCTAGCAGTGACTCTAGGGGGCCCTCTGCTGGCCACGGGGCCCTTTGCAATTGCAAGGGTCGCTTAGTGGCTGGGCCGGCTCTGGGTGCGGACATTCAAGGGCGTCGCGGTGGCGAGACGTTAACAACCTCCTCGCCTTGTATACAGGAGGCCGTGGGTTCCATCCAGACCCTTGACGACTGCTGCATATTTGGACTCTGCATGTCTTTACCTCTCCCCGTGGTCGAGTGGATGTTCTCCAGGTCCACCAGTTTCCCCCTCCACATTTAGAATCAATGTGCGTTCGGAGTATTTGGCTGCTATACACATCCACACAAGCCACTGCGCGTTGTGACCAGGTCGCTTCTGAAAAAGAGCTGTATAGCTCAGTGGGCCCTGACCTGGATAAAAAACAATGCTTAGAGTTCATAAGAGGCGAGGCAAAGTACTCATTGCTGCTACCTCAGACACGTGCGCAATGGGCTCAGTGTATAAACCCGAAAATGATATCTAGTTCAACGACAGGGGACACGATCAGAGGAGTTCACAAGTCCCGGGCAACCTTTGCGTACTCAGCACTGCCGATTTAAATTAGCGCACGATAACGGTTGAGCATTTGCACACACCTATAAGCACGGTTGGCTACGTATGGTGCGACAGAAGTTCAACATACTTACATTGGATAGCTTTCTGGAGAACATAACCCAATGAGCCAAGCATGCTTTGAGATAACAAAGAGATTGCCCAACAGCTGTGAGATCAGTCATTTTAGTCCACCGAAGCCGTATGTACATATTTTATTGTCCCCCATTTAGCCTTCCACTCATCTCTTGTATATACAGCCTCAGTAAAGTCTGCCGATTGACTCCAGCAATGGGCAGGGCTGCTGTTGCGCCACATTCTAGAGGGGCTTCCAGTGCAGCAAGTGTCACCTCCTCAACAAAGTCCGCAGCGTACAACTGTGCAACGCCCCTTGAAACCACCTCGTGAAAGCACGACTAATCCAGATCACCATCTCAATATGTTGAACGTCTTTCACACCGTACGTAGCCAACCGTGCTTAAAAGGAGAAATGTCTGGCCATTGCCGTTTTTACCACCAACTCTAGGAGCGTTGACAAATGTGGCTGTCCGAATCGGCAGCTGTGCCCACAACAAGGGCCTTCCTCGGGACTAAACGCACAACGCCGGCATAAAGGAGATGTAACATGAACTAAGGATTTCATATTCCACTTTACCATATTGTTAACTTGACTTAAAATCAGAATATCTTGACCACACTACAATTGAGGCCACTGCTATTTTATGTACATTTCCTGTGAAAAGTAGGGGGGGGGGGAAACATGGTAGAGTAGTATCATGATTCGATTGAAGGCCCTTAACTCAGGAGAGGCCGAGAGCAGTGCTGTGCTGACCTTGCGGTTAAAATGCCCCTGCAGGGACATGCATCATCACAATAATTTTATTACGTTATTTAGCCATTATATTTCTCCGTGATTAAAAGCTTTAGTCCTTGGGTGACTTTCTTGTGCTGCCTGTGATCAGTGTCAATCGCCAACTGTCTTGATAAATCCCCTCATGCACACAGCACCAGGCTCTCGTTCTCCACGCGAGATAGCCAATAGGTATCGGCATGCACAGGTCTCACCCAGGCTGCATTAGGAATGTACTTAATATGTCATTACACAAATGTTGAATTCCTCATTCAGCTCACTTGTGGTATTCCAAGCCACTGAATGGTGTTGGTCAGTAAGGACTTGAGAGATGGGACAACCGGTGTTCATCTACCAAGAGCTAAAACGCTAAAGTCGATGAAAAAGTTAATGTGCCATGTTAGAGATGGCTGGACGAATATAGTTGCATGCTAATGCCTGCACCACAGCACCGAGCCAGGAGAACCGAGTGTATGGGTTTGAATCCCGGGCCTTGACCTGCAAGTGCGTCGGACTGTGAGAAGTGAAGTTACCAACGACTGAACATTTTTTCAGGATTTGGTTTGGCGCTTCATTCAGCGTTGCTCGGCTCAAGAGCGCTTCTGCTTCAGAGCGATGCTCGACAAACCACGCATCCGTCCACACAGATGCGTCCGTGCGGTCTCGGGCGAATGCGTGCATCGTCGCCCGTGGGTGCCCCTCTCTCGGAGAGATCGGCGCCGTCGCCACGGCGAGCGCCGGCAGGGAACCCGCGCCCGAGCGCTCGTGCGCAACGGGGCGACCGTCGGCACAAGGGTGCGTCGAAGAAAAATGCAAAAAGGTCCTTTAAACCGAAGTTTGACGTCGTTTTAAATACCAGAGATTCTCCGAGGTAAATATCAACCATCGAAACAATCTGAAAAATATCAACCAAGGACACCTCTTCGACAAACACGTGACAGTTTAGCAATGTTCAACAACATGTAACGAAACCACGGCCATACACACGTCGGGAGGTCAGCAGCATTACACACGTTCATTGTAATAGAAATCCAGAGACCATGTGTATTGTTAAGCTTTGAAGGGATTAACAAATCAAATATTCAGGGAAAGGACACAGGGCATTGCCAATGGCGTTTTACAAAATATGACGGCACTATTAACATCACCACATTTCCATTTTAGAAAACTAATAAGGCAAAGGCATATTCACTTTTTTACCATCTTGCGCGAGTACATTTTCGGTAAGTGAAATGACGTGTGTGCAGTTGCGACTGCTAGTCCGATCAGAATTAGAGTCCGAGAGCAATCGTATGTGATACAGGGCAGTGCTGCTACAAGGGCTCACATCTGACCACTGGACTACACTGGTCAAGACGCTCCCCTTCCTCTTAGGAAGTCTACATTTATAAAATCAGTCAAGTCTCGTGTTATTGTTCCGACAGCGTGAGGAAACTAAAGCAATTTACACAACGCGTTCGTCTCATGTTGTGCCCGGTGCAGGAGAAACGGCAGTCCCGGGTTACGGGGCACGGCGAGGTTTAGCACGGGGCCCGTCACCAGGAGCACAACTCTCCGCGAGCGCGCGTCGCCGCCGCCTCAGGAGTTGTTGGTGATGGGCTTGTACTTCTTGAGGCGCGTCCACTGGCCCGTGGCGTAGTTCATCTCAAACACGGTGTCCACCAGCATGGTGGTGCTGCCGGTGCCGTCGGCCTTGGGCAGCACCTCCGTGTGCTCGCTCAGCTTGATCTGGATGATGTCGCCCTGGTCGGGGCACGGGTTCTCTGCGCGCAAAAACACACGGGACGCCACGTGCCGGTGGTCACACACACGCGCGACCCTGCAGCGCGGACGCTAAATAAATGCAATGACGACGCTTGTGAGTGTTGCCGCTGCGAGGCGAGCGCGGCTGACTGGCACAAAGCTGCATTGAGAGTTGCTGCACAGAATGCAATCATTGGCAATGTTTTCACTCCGACTTGCCTGCTAAGTATTCCCCTTAATCGATGAGAACACATTTTCACTTCTTTTTGAATGAATTATCGATTATAACCCAGATTGAGCATTACCATGCACGTGACCGTGATTGCACCAACATCTTTTCTGAATTGTGTAACAACAAAACACTTAAAATAATTACTTATTTTCAAGAGCATCCTGTCAAAGAAGTTTGGCCCCATACCTAGATGACAACTTTGGTTAATTTGGGAATAGACTGAGACACTCAAAGAAAACTCACAAATATGTGGAAGAACTACGACTCCACACGATCACTGCAGAAACTGGCTGCTGTACTGCCTTCTGAAGACACGCTTCTCTCTCTCTCTGTGCATGTTCTACCAGTGCCACCACGCCCCGCGATCATCCACTCCGAAACCCAGCACAAGCTGCACGTCTACAAATAATAAATCTTGAGCGAGGAATGCATTGGCGTGTGGATTTTGAGAGTGGGAGTGCTTGTAAGATATACTACTCTCTAGAATAGTGGTTTTGAACCATTACTGCAGCTTTGTACCCCTTTAGTTTTCAATCGTAAAAAAAAAATGCACAATGTCAATAAATACATAGGTTTGATGAAACCAAGTAGTTGTACTTACGTGCCCGTGCTTAATTTGTTTCGATGATTTACCTTCTAAAAAAAATCTGCCCATGTCCCGCACCCCTAGAAAAGGTCATCTCGCACTCCCAGGGGCTGCGTGCACCCCAGGTTAAAAACTACTGCTCTAGAGTAAGCCGGAGGTCCTAGAGAGCTGGGCTGACATTAAATGTGGCCTCCAAAAGGATGGAAGTTGCAATGTAGCGGCATGGAAGCACGCATTGGTCATTGCGTCAAAAGTTTTGGTTATATTATAATATATTATCACTACAACAGCTCTACCTCCGATAAGCAGTTGGCTACGTCTGGTGCGAAAGAAATTCAACATCAATACATTCACACTCGGCGTGAACCCAGGCAGGAGCACCACTCACCTCTGGATCCGGCCATGAATCCCAAGATCAAGGCCTTCTCTGGCCTTGTAACTTTGTTTGCAGTTTTAAACATCTCTTGCGCAGCATACATCTGTTCTCTCTGTAGCATAACACCAACAAAGACAGAGAATGAACACAAAACATGCAGAAGTATTCAGCATGTACACGACAGGAAAGAAAATATTGAGAACCTAGCCGTACACATTTTTCAGCGATACCCCTAATCAGTCCCTCTGATACAGTGAGAAGCGTTTGACTCCACAGTCGCACGGCCCCTGAAACTTTGGGACAAGGAGCCGTGTTGGGCTGCCCTGCATGGCTCCAATCTGCTTTTCGGCGGTGGTGCAAACAAAGCCATGAGTAGAAAAGCTTGGCTACCTGGGGCCAGCGATCAACTTACATTAGTGTGATCACCGTGCAGGCTGGTGGCACCGACTCGCGACTACATTTATTTTTAAACGTTCGCGTACCAGTGACTGCGGGATTTATTGTGAAAGTAATTTCTGTGGTTTGTGAGCATGAATGGCGTGGAGGCTCTGGGCCGGGATGGTGTGTGGCCTGCGGGTGGGGGGACACAACCCCAAGGGCCAGACACGAGAGCCAGCGGACAGCGGCTGCCCATGTCACTGCCGGCTAAGATAACTACTAATCAGACATTAATTACTACCGATTTCAAAGAATGGAATAAATCTACCAATTGCAAATATATATCTTGTCCATTTTAATATTGTGATGGTTGTCTAAGAGTGTTTCGGAACACACCGATGTTGAGATGGGTCATCTGCAAAGTCGCAGCCATAACCCCCGATTGTTATTCCTTGCTTAATGGGCGTGACCACTAGGCCTGGGCATCTGCGTTTTACAACTATAAGTGGAGACTCCGTATCTTGCGAGTTCATCTCCGGATATCTGGCTGAATGTTAAGTCATCGAGGAATGCAGGAACCATAAGGCCTGGCTTTGGGACAAGTACTGAACAAAGCATAATAAATTATTCTGGGATGTTGAGGCCAAAATTCCCATTTAAACTGGACTGCGTAGCACACAAGTCGGCTTTTTGCTCTCGCAAAGCTCCGAGTGCTCTGCTCGTAAAAAAAAGACTTTGTGTCGCTACTCTGCAGAATGGCGTAGCCCACGAGCAGAACTGCCTACAAGTAAACGTTGTTTGATGCAATACGAGAGTTTATACATCTCACCGTCTAAAGTGTGTGTTTCTATGCATGCTTTGAGCCAAACGCTCGCTACTTTAAACGTGTGATTGTTAAACACACAGGCCTCGAGGCCCTCCCCTCGCACATGTGTCGAGCTGGTAGTTGTGCACAACTCCGGCCTCCAACCCAATACACGTTAAGCCACTGATTGAGCGCACTCAAGAGCAGTTATGCTCATTGAGTCATGATGAACTGCAGCACTGCTAATGGCATGCTTACTAAAGAGTGTACATGCTCATTTTATTCGGGATAAGGTGAAGGGTGCATGTTTAACGGAGTGTGACAAAGGCATTTCCATGCGTGACACCGGGAGGAACACAGAGAGGCACTGTGATCTGGAGAGACGCACGACAGCCGTTCATCAGCACAGGTGGGGCCGTAGGGGCCTGCTGCAGCCTTACCGGGTGATTGTGGACCTCGTGTGGCTGAGATAGAGACTGGTGACACTCTTAGGCATCACTTTCTCAATGCGAATATATCTTATTTGCACAAGCGATAGGAGATCTGGCCTTGCGGGTAGGTCTGCTATACCTAGATCACCACATCATACCTTTCAGTTAATAATCTCACTTCAGGACATGTAGGAGCCTTGCAGACTCAACTTCATACAAACTCGGACACCTAAATGTTGCCTATATGGCGTGTATGTGGCGCGTGTTATGTCGATCGAGCGGGTTTTTCTTTTATCTTCTTGTAACAAGTGGTGCTAAATATTATTGAGACAATGCTTGAAACTATGATGTTATTAAAATACCAAGATGTCTTGGATGCTGCAGTAGTTTTTTATGAGTCCATGTAGTGTCCCTCAATTGTCTTAGTCTGTATCCTGCTCGTGAGAACTTTGGGGCGAGATCTTTAATTGCGAAAATGATTAAATCTAATATTATTTAATGAAGAGCAACCTCTGCAAAACTGGTCAGATATAAATTCAAGACCGCTTTCTTCCAAAGTCGACGAGAACCACTGTACGTGCCACCATCGATTACGATCGCCGCCCAACACTCGCCAGACCAGGGAAACGCTCCGCCCGGACTCGGGAATGCACCTCCGAGCCGGCCACTCACCGTGAGCGAGAGGTTCTTCTTAGGCTGGCTCTGCTGCGTCTGCTGCGTCTGCTGCTGCTGAGCGACGGTGGCGGCGGCAGCGAAGGCGGCGGTGGCGGCAGGAGGCTGTGGAACGGGCACGGGCTGCTGCTGGCTAGCAGGGGCCTGCGCGAGGGTGGGGGTGGTGGGCTGCGGCGTGGTGGGGCTCGGGGAAGCGGCGGGGGCAGCTGCGGAGGAGGGCAGGGCACTGCTGTAGAGAGGCGCCTGCTGCTTGAACGGGTTCTGCACCATGGGGACGGTCGGGGAGCTGGGGGGCTCCTCGGGGGTGCGGTTCGACTGCAGGGCGTCACGGATGGCCGCTGCCCCACTGGCGCCTGCGAGCCGCAACATACATGCCGAGCGGTGCTTCCATGCAGACCTTCACCACGATATACAGTCGGGCAGTTTCGCTATTGCTGGTATGAGCGAGCATGCAAGTTTACTGACGCTTTCATGTACGATTTTTTAAAAAATGTGTCCATTGACAATGATGGAGCAAAATGTCCAGGTTTGTGTGTTCGGGTTGTTTGGTGAAGATGTGAATCCAGCCTGAGATTATGTATAATGCTGAGGTTCACATTACATTCAACAGACAAGGATGCATTGAATTCATCTGGGTGGCAATTCACTGCAGCCATTAACAGGGTGGATAGGCCTAACGCGTGTAATTTGCACAGCATGTTTTTAATAGATAATATCTCCGATGGAACGGACCAGGGAAATCGCGACAGAAGCAATCTTTGCATGCAGCTGTGCGACAGGGTGGGGGGCGAGTTTCTCTCACCAGAGGGGGCGTCTGCGCTGGGGTTGTAGGACGAGGAAGGGATCATGCTGGGTGTGGCCGGCAGGTAGCTGGTGGAAGGCATCGAGCTGTCATTGCTCAGTGCTCCCAGTTTCTGCAAGACAGAGGGGCGGTAGGTGTCACCTTTCGCGCTGCTACGTTACTAAACAACAGAGGAGGCAGTTCACACACGGGCAGACGTTGCATCACATATTGCACTTGCATTAACAACCCTTTGCTTTTCTTGCCATTTTAATAATTGTTTTATACTCAACCTCATAACCCTTCAAGTCAAGTGGCCACATCATGCGAGTTGGGTTGTAGTTGCGAGTCGTGTATGTGGTTAGCGAGTATGGTGCGAGTGTGTATGTGTATGGTGTGAGTGAGTGGGGTGTGAGTGCAGTGTGAGCGAATGAGTGGGGTGTTAGTGAGTGAGTGGGGTGTGAGTGGGGCGTGAATGGGGTGTGAGTAAGTTGGGTGTGAGTGAGTGGCGCGAGTGCGGTGTGATTGAGGTGTGAGTGACTGGGGAGTGAGTGGGGTGTGAGCGAGTGAGTGCAGTGTGAGTGGGTGAGTGGGGTGTGAGCGAGTGAGTGGGGTGTGAGCGAGTGAGTGGGGTGTGAGCGAGTGAGTGGGGTGTGAGCGAGTGAGTGGGGTGTGATCGAGTGGCGTTTGTGTGCAATCGGGTGTGAGCACGGTGAGCGAGAGAAGTGTGAGTGCGGTGTGAGTGGAGTGAGTGAGTTGGGAGTCAGTAGGGTGTGAATGAGTGTAGTGCGAATGCGATGTGAGCAGGGTGAGTACCGGAGTTGATACAAGTCCAGCGGCGTAGTCTGGGGTCACGGGGTTCACGGCCGCCTCATCCTTAGCCGCCTTCTCCCCCTGCTCCGCCTCTGCCAGAGCAGAATCACATCGCACAAGCCGGCGCGCACATCGTATTCAGTGTGCCGGGGCAGGATACGCGACGATAAGGGACGGCCGAAGGTCAAGCACGAAGCTTGACCACTGCAAAGATGTTGCAACGAAATCAGTTAATGTTAGGGAGTGAAACGAATTGTCATCATGGGATGGCGAGAGTTTGTGACGGCGTGCGGGAAGCCATCATCCGACGGTGGACAAACGTTCCCGAGAGGAGCAGGGGCCACGAGGAGACCCAGCACTGGGAATACCGACCTGGGGCCTTTTTCCTCCGCTTGGCCTCGCGTCCAGCTCCCACCGCGTCCAGCTCCGAAATGTCCAACAGCTGCACACGGACACGCACGAAGGCACGAGCAGACGTGGGTACTCACGAGGGTACGAGCACTCAGATGGGAATGTACATGGGCACAACAAGATCCCATATATAACATTTAACAAACTGTTAGGGCAATTTCTGATAGGAAGGACACATTGTTGTACAAGTACCTTTTCCTTTAAACTTCTATTAAGAGTGCTTCTGCCTATTTTTTATGTCATAGTTTTTTTAGATCTGGATTTAGCGCTGTGGCACAAACACTTGATGAATCACCCCCCCCCCCTGCCTCGACCACACAAAAGACACCTGGAGGTTAATACTTTACTAGCTGGCTTGAGAAAGTCATAAAATGTAATATAAAACAGCAAGCCCAATTGGCTTCTCAGAGGAAGCAGCAATAAAGGAACACGAAATAAAGAAAATGACACACAAAGACAGAACCCCACAGGGGACCAGGGGCCTTCCACCAGACAGCAACATCCACCAAAGGGCGGTTAATCATTACAAGCTGGCTGGGGAAAGTTTAAAAGTTCAGCAGTAGAGTTACAAGCTTAGCTATATCTTCAACATCAGGATATATATCAAAACATAACGTGAGAATAAGAAGCACGGATTCTTGGCAATAAAGATGGGGAACTGATGTATTTTCGGTACAAGGAAAAACGCTGGACGACGGCTTGTCGCCATCTGGACCCCAGAACCACCACAGTTAGCAGAGATAGTACGTGGACAACTCAAACCATACTACCCGCTACAATAATATTATTGGACCTCGTGGTGACTGCCCTCCAACACACACACACATACAACGCGCATATCGGTACCAATAAGATGTTTCCACGGGGTTTTTCATTCGAAAAGGGTTGCCATTCTAAAGTGGTGAATTAATTACACTGTGTAACAATTTGATTTTGTTCCTGGGTAGCAAGTGTTATTTTATATTTGCTTGTGCCTCAAAAGTACAAAAAATAGTGATTATTTCCCACAAAATTTGCTTTTGTGACCAGGACAGTGATATTATTAAATTTACCTATTTTCGAGAACATTCCAGATAGATTCAGTGCTGAGTAAACTTGGAGTAACTTCTAGAACTTTCCAGTAATATAAATAGTAGTTTAAATACAGGGGCCTTAAGCCCACCAGTTCAGTTTAGGTTTAGCTGCCTAAGTGGATACATATCTGCATTTTTCTGGGATGACATCAAGAGGCTGCAAGCATCCGGCAGATACATTTTTGCTTGGTCTGTGTCTAATTTATCAAGACAAGAGCGAAAAAGTACTCTGTGGAAGCATTTGCTAAGATGTGCGAGGCCTATTTCGGCATTCCTGTCGGGGATCAAGACAAACTCTGGAAGGTAAGATAGACAATTGTTGCTCGGAATTTTATGTTATAAAATTTGTTACAATATTTTTTATTGGAAAAGTTTTTCATTTTTAAATGTTTTACAATTTTCAATGTCATTGAAAAAATATATATCATACATGAAAAATGTTGCAAGAATCTCTTACATATTAGTCATGGGTGAAATAACTATATTTTTGTAGGATGGTACAGAGGGGAAAAGAGAGCCATGAAGTTCACTATCCTAAGAATTTGGCGGGAACCCACTGACCACTAAAGCAACTGCTACTTCTGCATGGTGGACCCTTCCAAACGTCAGACTGGCAAGAATGCACCTGCTATCACGTATCCGGACCTTCCTTCATCCATCGCCCCGGTGCCACACTGCCATGAGCTCCCCGTACCCACTCCTCCGGAGAGAGAGCAGCAAGTCAGAGAGGGAAGAAGACGTTGTAGATCCAGATGACAATTTCAGAGGTGGAGCTGAGGAGAGAAACCCATACTACCTCAACCAAAAAGACCTCAACGACTTGATCAGAGATCTTGGTCTCACCAAGTCCAATGCCAAGCTTTTGACGTCTAGGCTCAAGCAGTGGGACTTGTTGTGAAGAAAGTGTGCAAGTCGCAGATCAGAGGAAGTGTCACCAATCTTTTTGCAGCTTCTTCTTCACCTGTCTGCTTCTGCCACAATGTGACCAGTCTGTTCAAGGCAATCTGATTCACCTGTAACCAGAATGAGTGGCGCCTCTTCATTGACAGCCCATCCAGGAGCCTCAAAGCCATGCTGCTCCATAATGGTAACAAGTAGCCGTCTCTTCCCCTGGCTCACTCGGTGCACCTCAAAGAGGATTACAACAGCATCACGACCTTGTTGGACGCCTTGAAGTATGACGAGTACGGCTGGGAGGTCATCGGAAACTTCAAAATGGTGGCATTCCTGATGGGTCTCCAAGGCGGTTTTACCAAGTTTCCCTGCTATCTTTGCCTTTGGGACAGCAGGGACACCAAGGCGCACTACCACAGGCGGGACTGGCCACAGCAGACGGAGTTCTCTGTGGGGAGCAACAACGTCAAGTGGGAGCCACTGGTGGACCCTCGGAAAGTGCTGATGCTACCATTGCATATCAAATTTGGCCTTATGAAACAATTTATCAGAGCTGTAGATAAGGAGTCGGCAGCCTTCAAGCCTTCAAGTACCTTCAAGACTTCTTCCCGAAGATATCTGAGGCAAAGGTCAAAGCCGGTGTCTTCGTCAGACCACAGATAAAGAAGATCCTGGAGTGCAATGAATTCTCCAAGAAGCTCACTAGTAAGGAAAACGCGGCTTGGGACAGCTTTGTCGCAGTGGTTCGTGGCTTCCTGTGCAATCACAAGGTCGAAAACTGTGGAGCTGGTTGAGACTCTGGTGAAGAATTACAGCACAATGGGCTGTAGGATGTCCCTCAAAGTCCATATCCTTGATGCTCATCTTGATAAATTCAAGGAGAACATGGGAGCGTACTCAGAGGAGCAAGGGTGAGTGCTTCCACCAGGATATACAAGTAGTTCCCGAGTTACGATGGTCCAACTTACGATCTTACGATGGCGATAGCGATACGACAAAATTGCCATCAACAACCTAACATCGTTCAAGTATGCAGACGACGGACAGAATCTTGGTGAGTACAGTACAATATGATACGTTACGATACGTTCAATGCATGTATGAAACGTAGCTTTAGCGATTTCATTTTAAGGTTACCACGATACAATACGTTCAATGCATGTGATAAGTTTTTATAGCAGATAGGATTGTTTCCTGAAAAAACTTTCTAATAAATTGCAGTTCATATAGGTAGGCTAAGAATTTACCTTGTTTTTTTTACTTTACACTTTACTGTGCAATACAGTATTGTAATTAATAAATACATACGTACAGTATATAGTTTATACAGTACGGTACTATAAATTGCTCTGTTTTGCTAAATTATCACCATTCTTTAAGGCTCCTGGGTAGGCCATCTTCGACTTACGATATTTTCGACTTACGATGGGGTCGTCATAACGCATCTCCATCGTAAGTAGAGGACTACCTGTACTGGACTTTGAACGCCGCTACCAAGGACAATATAACGAGAACATGATAGGAGACTAAATTTGGAGGCTGATTCGTGAAAGTGATTTACAGTATCATCATAAATATTGAAAAACTACTCACTTCTAAATCTTTTGGAGTCATTTTTGTATTACTTTAGGATAAATACATGTTAATTTGATTCATATGTTTGTTTTTTCTGACTTTATGTGAACGAAGACACAAATTCGCCTGTTTTCTCATTGAAAATAGGTAAATTTCAAAACATCACTGTCCTGGTCACAAAAGCAAAGTTTGTGGGGAATAAGACATTTTCTATACATTTTAGGCATAAGCAATTACGAAAGAACACTTACCACCCAGGAACAAAAATTGTGTTACAGTGTTGTTCTGCAGCATTGCTCTGTCCCTAAAGTTGCATGAATACAGTATTTTAGTCATTCTTTTTATCACTTAATCTTATCAATGAATTCACACTAAACATTTATAAGCATCTACGTCACGAATCTCCACTCACATGAATATTATTGTTTTGAGATGTTTCTTGTAATTGCATAATCTTACCAATTAATTCATTGATGTCCCACTAGCCATGTGATAAGCATCTATTAGCTGAACCTACACACTCGCATGTACACGAATGTTTCGGATATTTCTTTAATTGCATAATCTTACCAATAAATTGATGTCACACTAAGCATTTATAAGCATATATGTTACGAATGTACACACTCGCATGAACACTATTGTTTTGAGATATTTATTTTAATCATGTAATCTTACCAATGAATTCATTGATGCAACCCTTTTGCCATTGGGCACACGTTTCTTTAGCACGGTTCAGTATGAATAGTCATTTTTAAGGACTTTCCTATCGTCGTGTAATGTCGCGCTACTATGAGGAGTTAGCCGATTGTTCTATTGCTCAGTTTAACAACGTAACCATTGAGGTTTAATTGGACAGATCGATGAGTATGATATCTGCAAGAGCACTGTTGTGGCAAATCCGATCATAAGTGTGTTCGCATATTAGAGTGTTGATAGATATTAAAGTTGCTTCACACAGAAGAGCCCGAGTGGTTCCTTCCTAAGTTCATGCATAATGATCTTAATGATAAGAACTGTATCCTGCAGCGAGATCCGAATCCTGAGACCTGACATAATTCCACTAAAATCATAACCAGTAAATGTTTACGCGGGAATCGTAATCAGTAAAAGTTAAAGGGAGAATCATTGTATTATCATGATTGGTAATACACCTCGACACAACGAAGCTAAGCATCACACACACACCGTCACACACATAAGATACACCCCTAGACAATGAAGCCAAGCATCACATCACACACACATCAATCACAAATAACCACACACAAAGAATACACCTAGACAACGAAGCCAAGCCAATAATAATACACATAACTACACACACACCTATCGATCATAATACAAACTAACACACACGCACATTCATAATACTCCTATATACACACACACACACCGACCATATACATACATTTTCACGTAATATTTTACACACATACGATTGATTACATTACACTTGCACTCAATTAACATGAAACACGTAAAATTATTTGAATTTTTTTTTATCATTTGCATAATTTCATAAATTTCCACAGTTTTCATTCATTGTATTCTTTTTCACAACACAGTATATACAACACTATGAATGCCTGTATGGCACACGAGGGGAGGCCCGGGACCAGTTCAAATATTGGACTCTGTTATTGGTCATGAGCAGACATTTAACTGTTCACCGGATTTGTAGCGCAGTGCGCTAATCACTAAACAAACACTCCCCACACAGCCACACACATGAGCACTCACACGGGCAAGTACATGAGGACATGCAGGGCAGATGCTGCACATGGCACCCCTCTACACATTCACATAGAACCATTCATGTTCACAGGTTCACGTCACCACTCGGCACAGTTCGAGATTTCCCAAAAAACTTCAGAACATTCCTGATCAATCAGCAGCAAGTCACACGATTTGTATATCGACACCGACAATGGGCCCGCAATGTTACAAAACCAAATATTCCCGCGTTGCGTTTGGTATCCCGCGCCGTTATCCCAGGGTGAAATACCATGCGGCCTCTCCGGGGCGCACGCTATCGCGTTTCGTGCTGCACGGTGCAGCCATCGTGGTAAAGCAGCGAGGGCAGTGTTCGCGGCGATCGTGGAGCCGGGCCGCCGGGCCTCACCTTGACCCCGCGTTCCTTGCGGAGTGGCGTGCGCGCCGAAAGGGGCGTGCGTGTGCCGGGGGAGCCGAAGCCGGGGGAGGCGCTGGGGCTGCGGAACGGCGCCTGCTTGGGAATTCCTTTCAGTGGCGCTGCACAACCACCACCACCACACATGGTCAGGTGTGAGCAACAACCAAGCACCACCACCACCACACGGGTCAGGTGTGAACCACAACCACCACCACAAACTGTCAGGTATGAATAATGACCACCACACATCACGTAGAATTAGTTCAGCAAAGAGGGAGCGGATGATAATTTCGGACCCAGGAACACAAACCTATTTTTCCCACGAGGTCTATTATTTCCAAACGCAATTTTGCCCAACACGGCATTTTCTAGGAACATAACCCCCACATCCGGCGAGATATTAGCGTATATGTTTACCTTTGGCATGTAGTTACATGTAGACGCTTTAATTTGAATAAAAAAAATATTCACCTGGATAATTGCGAGGGTGTCCAGGGACTTCATTCACTTGTTGGTGAAAGCAAATGTTTTCGAATTCATGGGATTTATAGGAGGTTTAAATGACTAAAAACTGCCCAAGAAAATTCCGGGCTGGCTTGCGAACATCGTTAATGTAAATGTTAACACCAAACTTAAGATTTAACGAATGCGTCGAGGTGATGCATAGTTGAATAATGGGCGAAGCAACGACTCACTGGTGGTGTCAATCTTCTTCACAAGGCCCCTCCCTTTGGCATGGAAGGGGATTCCGGAAGTCTTCTTCAGCTGTTGCGCCGTTTCCGTAGCTGTGAAATAAACACCGTCAAACAACGTCATGGCTAAATCGACAACAGCTCATCTTTACATCGACTCATCGATTAACAATGATTATTAAGCTCATGATACGTAGATTGAATCGCGAATGTGGGAATCAATGTTTCTTAAAAGGAATGTGTTGTATGAATTGGGATAACATCAACTATTTTTGTTTTACCAGGTAAGGCCCACTGAGCTATATAGCTCCTTTTCAGAAGTGGCCTGGCCACAAATAATAGCTCAACGAAGTCGTTGCCAAATAAATCTACGTTTCTAAACGTGAGGGGTAAAAGGTGGAGGACCCGGAGAAAAATTCAGGCAACCGCGGGGAGAACATGCAAACTCCAAATATACAGGCATCAGGGTTGGGATCAAACTCACGATCTCCTGTATACCAGGCAAGGTAGTTACCATATTAATATCTTGAACAGACCACACAACTTGAATCGTCACAATGTCGGCTCGCCAGGTGTAGTCAACTCTTACACCTCGATTTTACACCACCTAATGCAACTCTCTTAATAAGCAAAACCAAATCCAAGTATAAGAACGCAACAGAGCATGAGATGTAGCAATGTGAAAAATGCTTTCATAAAAAAAAAGGTTTCCAAAACTTTTAAATCAGTTTGTTATCTTTAAAATGCAATTCATGTTTAAATTTAATATTTACTATACAATTCAGCCATCAAGAATCTCAAAAAAACCACCAGTAACAAATTTAAAGCAAACAAACACCAACTACTCCTACTTTAGCTGTCAATATAATACTGACACAGCCATGCAGAATGGTATACTGCAAGTTTAACACGTAGGCTTTCGCGACCAATATCATCCATAAGAGGTGTTTTGGGTTAGATCGCATAAATATATAAATGTGTCGTTAAAACCCACCACCCGATGAAGCGAGTTGTAATTACTGGCAAAACGTCGTACTCAGATTGTAAATGTTGTGACTTGGCTCTCCAACACACCGGTGTGCTGTACTAGTGACGAATTGGCATGTTCTGTTTACGTGACAACCCTTACTAGTTGGCTGTGTCGGGTGGTGGCAGGTTAATGACACATTTATTGATTTACGCGATCTAACCCAAAATAATAGATATTTAAAAAAGTTTTTTTTTTAAACACGCTTTTATGAAATGTTCCAAAAAATAAAAAATATAGTTTTTTCTGTTCAAACATTATATATGTTTAATATACTGTTGTTGTAACAGACTAAAAATAAAAGCGTGGGGCATAACGTAAGGGAGCGTGGGCAATTACAGCCGTTAGTTGACCGTGGACAATTAGACCCAAGCCGAAACATGACATATAAAAAATGATGTTTAAAAATATATATATATTTTTTATGATAGAATATAGTATTGCCATCAGTATGACATGAGTATACCAAGTTTTCAGTACGATACCACATTGGAAAGTGGGTTAAAATTGAGTTACAAGATTTGAGGATACAACGACAACAACAACAGACAGAGTGAGTTAAAAGAAAGCGTTTAAAAAAAAACCTCTATTATGGTATACTGCAAGTTAAATGACATAAGGTGGTGTCCATAGATCCAGGGCTGCACCCCACACATCACCAGGTCTGCATCACACATCAACAAACAAGATCCCCCGTATAGCCTGAACAGACTGTTGGGGCAAATGCTGTTAGCGAGCACCTATGCGGGCCAGCACGATACACAAGGGGGTCGGTGGCCAGCACCACGCCTGGCCGTCTTTGTCTCCCTTGTGGCGATGTTTACACACCGCACCAGGTACTCATTTGAGGCTGAGCCTACCTAGGGGAGGCCCAGGACTGGTTAAAATAACCGTCACTGGTGTTGGCCATGAGCGGGAATCGCTCCCGAGCGCTGCAGCACACAGAGGGCGGATGCACCGCACATCACCGTCGGGCTCACATTTCTGCAGGAGCTCTGCCCTCAGCGTGGCGCTCTTGGGCTTGCGGCGCAGCTGGAAGTGCTTGGCGGGAGGTGCGAGCGGCCCCACCAGCGTGGTGAGCGCGCTCTTGTTGAGGAACTGGCACTCGAGGGGCAGCATCGTGGAGGCGTCGCAGTCCATCACTGCGGCACAGCAGAGGCGCGCGGCACTGTTCAAGCCAAGCTCACCCTCGCGCCCTCAGCTCCTTGCCGTCGCCAAAGTAGCGGCGGCCAGAGGGGGTCGTGTAGAGGACGTCTCTGCACTGCCTTCACAGGGAACAGAGCTGAGGGAGCTGCGACGTGCGTATAAAGGAAACCTTCGATGTCATTACAGCATCTGGCAATATGAAATCTGGAATTCAACAGTACGCTCATAATGGATGCACTACGCATAGCTACACTCTAATGGCAACACTTCGGCAGCGCCATGTCATGTTCAGTCAAAGGCTGGTGGAGCTCCCATTAGAAATTAAAGTTTAATTGATTGAAATGTTGTTTCATTGTTTACATGTGTTTGCAAGCCAGGTTTGGAATGTAAAGCAGGACATTTTGGAATTCTGAAGACTGTACGAGTGCTCAAATTATCCAAGTATTAAAAGATTCAGAGCCAAATAAATACCTGATGTCACGTTTATTCGCAAGTCATTGTAACTTTCTGACCTGCCCCTAATGGACATTTGTGAAAAAGGGATTCATGGTTCGTCAAATTTCTCCAGGATAAATAAAGATTCTGATTGTGAGTGATATATGCATATGAAGAATGAAAGCCCTGTTATGTTCATACAAGAGGTCTGCTGGCTGGATCTGGGCAAGGCCAGAATTGAATCTCAACGAAAAAGGTATGCAAGCTGTCCTGCCATTATAGTACCAGACACACGTAATGCATCCAAAAAAGGGAGGCAATGCATTTCGATGAATGCAGTACTGGAAAACGTATCTGCCAACTTATTTTCAAGAAATCATTCCACCACTCCACAAAAAGTTTGAAACGGTGCCATCTGATGTCGCTCGAATGAGGTTCTGCAGGTTTTCCATCATTCCTCTCGTAACGCACCATGTGCAGTGCGATGCCTCTGCATCAGACAAACCTTTCTCTTTGAGGTCCCCCAGGACACTCTGCGCGTTGGAGTTCTGCTCCTCCAGCTCGAGGTTGAGCGTTCCAGAATCCGGGAATGTCCTCACGACATCAGCGATCATCTGAACCCATAGGTCCGGGTCGCTCCGGGCCAGCGTCAGAATGATTCCCAGGGCACTCTTCATCTACAAGGTTTCAGCAGTGGTGTTAAAGGCTTCACGTGTCAGAATCACATTACCTCTGCCAGACCTTGCAATGTGGGAAATTGCAAATGACAACTTCTGATGTGATTTTTTTTACAAACGCTCACATTGGGCAACATTTGCATCTTAGAAAGTTCACAAGTACCATGAAATATTAACAAGTATGAACAATAGACACAATGAGCTTAAAGTACCAATACAATATTAATGAATATATACATTTTACAATGAAAATGTGCATTTTAATTTCCATAAAGTGCAACCAGGGCAGGAAAAAAACATCGAGAGGGTAATGCACCGACTTTCCACAGCTGAGAAGAGTTTATATTCTAAAGCTCATAGCACATCGTGAGGTTGACCCACAGCCAAAACATCTTCTGGTCCCATCTTTTAATCTGCTTTTATTCACCATTGTCTGGCAAAAAACATCTACAAGCATGCGTACAAGCTCGCGAAAAAAGCATCAAGTGTGCAGCCTGTGTACGGAGCACAAGTGAGAGCAGCTCAAAGGGGCATTCCGGTTGGCGCTCGATTGATGTGGGTGAGGTGTGCTGCACACCTACAGCGCTGCACGGCCATTGCAGATCCCGTTATCCGTGTTTACCCACACATCTACTCCTCTTGGTAAGGTGTGGATAAACGTAACGAAGTTACAACCATTTACAAATCACCGCTCAAATATTCCCCCGAATTTAATTTCATAATTCACGGCTCACTGCGGTACCCAGGCAAATGGATAGTTTAACTGCCCGATTCACATAAGCAATCATCGGGGACGCCGGTCTGCCTGTCGTCACGACTGTATAGAAGACGCCTGGGTGAGTGTTTCACTGACAGTTCGCATCGCCACCGCGTCGTGCAGTCGCTATTACCATGTAGTTCGTATGTAAGATGTAGCCGTAAGTGCACATTATCTAACACACACAATACAGAATATGCACTCGAAATGGCACTGCAGTGTGGAACAAGCTATTCCCCTGTAGTTTGTGTGCAAGTCATCATCATCATCATCAGAGCTCCTATATGATGATGACGATTGCAGCATTTTTGCAAACTTAGAAGAAGCCCTACAGGATCTGCTCAATCACTTTTCAGAACATCCAAGCAATATGGTCTCACCAACAGCATCCTGAACTTGATCCACCCATACCAAAACCAGCCTTACTACAGTTGACCTCACACCACTGTTCATGGCAGCAAAATCAAGGTGGTAGACAAGTTACCCCGTCTTGGCAGCACCCTTCACAGGTCACGAGGAGGCAATGACAAGACTTACTCCACATTTACAAAGCTCATCCTTGGAACGTCGAAAATAGAGAGGCTGGAATGAGCGAGTATTGGTTGCTCAGGGAATATTGTGGTGTACAGAGTTGTTAAGCTTATTACTTTACGCTGCAGTCCTGGACTATATACAGCGACAATATCAGACAGCCTGAACAAGTACACCAGCACCGACAGCACCAAACACTGGGTACACACTGGCAGGATCATTTACCAAACACAGAAGTTCTACCATATAGCGGTCCACCCAGCAATGAGACACGTGTATGAAGTCGGACAGGCATGCCAAGATGCGGGACTTCAGGATCTTCAAGCAGGTCTTGCACAGCCAATAGCGACTGGCGGCCAACATCAGCAGCAACAAGGCACCCCCAAGTCCACCGTCAGAGCACGTCAGATGAACATCTGTTGGCAGAGGTCATTTCTGCAGCTTGTTGAGGCGGACTGCCAAGAGCCAAGCCGGAAGCTGAGTGCAACACCTCGCACTGCAAATCGCTAGAATAAACCAACACTCAAGACTCGATGAGACCTCACAGTGTGATGAAGCATCTGTCAGCATCGACTGATGGATGGGCATTCATTAATCGTGCGCAATGAGCTTTAGGGAAGTGTACAATCGGCTATTAATTACTCTCTCGTAGGGCTGGGTGATGTCGATGTTGGATGTTGTTGAGCCAGTTGAGAGCTGTGAGAGCGATGTTGTGAATGTCAGAGATGCTGCCGGCAAATGTCCAGAGGATCCGTTATTAATATTTGTTTAGACAGCGGATGCGGTCTTTGTATAAGCTCGCACCTGATAAGTCAAATGGATAGCCTGTAGTTATGGGTGATGGTGTATCTGTAATCTCACTACTGCCACTGGACATCACATTACCATGTACTGTTTAATTGTCATATCAGATATCGTCCAAACACTGGGCGCAAAATTATCATAATCGCCACAACCATCCCTATTACCACCACCACTTCCTAACATGAACACTTATCATTACAATTCCTATCTCCATCACCATTCCCAAAACCACCATTTCCAGAATCACCACCATTCCTATCAACCACGACCACCACTACACAGTTTCTATCATCACGACCACTCCCACCAACATCACCCCCATCATCACCACTTCCATCACTTCCTCCCATCACTACACTACTCCTATCACCACCACCACCACTCTCATCACGACTACCTCCCCTCATCACCACCACTACCTCCCCTCATCACCATTACCATCACTACACCACCACCACAACTCTCATCACCACCACCTCCCCTCATCACCATTACCATCACCACCACTACCTCCCCTCATCACCACTACCATCACTACACCACCACCACTACCATCACCACCACTACCTCCCCCCATCACCACCACTACCTCCCTCATCACCACGACCATCACTACACCACCACCACAACTCTCATCACCACTACTACCTCCCTCATCACACCACCACCACCATCACAACTCTCATCACCACCACTACCTCCCCTCATCACCACTACCATCACTACACCACCACCACAACTCTCATCACCACCACCTTCCCTCATCACCACTACCTTCACTACACCACCACAACTCTCATCACCACTACCATCACTACACCACCACCACCACTCTCATCACCACCAATACCTCCCCTCATCACCACTACCTTCACCACCACGACCATCACTACACCACCACCACAACTCGCATCACCACCACAATTCTCATCATCACCACTACCTCCCCTCATCACCACTACCTTCACCACCACTACCTCCCTCATCACCACTACCATCACTACACCACAACTCTCATCACCACCACTACCTCCCCTCATCACCACTACCATCACTACACCACCACCACCACCACCACAACTCTCATCACCACCACCACCTCCCCTCATCACCACTACCATCACTACACCACCACAACTCTCATCACCACCACTACCTCCCCTCATCACCACTACCTTCACTACACCACCACAACTCTCATCACCACTACCATCACTACACCACCACCACCACAACTCTCATCACCACCACTACCTCCCCTCATCACCACTACCATCACTACACCACCACCACCACCACAACTCTCATCACCACCACCACCTCCCCTCATCACCACTACCTTCACTACACCACCACAACTCTCATCACCACCACCACCTCCCCTCATCACCACTACCTAACTCTCATCACCACCACTACCTCCCCTCATCACCACTACCTTCACCACCACTACCTCCCTCATCACCACGACCATCACTCCACTACCACCACAACTCTCATCACCACCACTACCTCCCCTCATCACCACCACTACCTCCCTCATCACCACTACCATCACTACACCACCACCTTGTCTCTCATCACCACCACTACCTCCCTCATCGCCACTACCATCACTACACCACTACCTCTCCTCATCACCACCACTACCATCACTACACCGCCACCACCACAACTCTAATCATCATCACCGCCACCACCACCACGGTCCCCGTTCCCGCGTGACCCCCCCCCCCCCGCGTTTCGCTCCCACCAATGAGAGGCGAATGCGCGCGCCCACGTGACGGCCGCGCGCCCAATGAGCGCCGCGGGCGCGCGGCCCGCGCCTTGCCTCGTCCACGGTGCGGCGCGGCAGGTGCAGCACCCCGAGCAGCAGCTTGAGCTTCACCGGCGACGAGAGCGCGTGGAAGCACTCCTGGATGTTGCGTATCACGTCCTTGGTGAGCAGCGACACGATGCTGGAGGGCGTCCACAGCTCGTCGGGCGAGCCCAGCTTGTTGTGCAGCCACAGCGAAGTGTCGCTCTCCCGCACCGACGCCATGTTGCCCCGCGAGCGCAGGCACCGCACCGGGCGCCGCGGACACCTACGTAGGCCCGAGGACCCCGCGGACACCGATATATAGGGTCCGAGGACCCCAGGCCGGCGCCGCGGACACCTATAAGAGGGCCCGAGGAGGACCCCAGGCCGGCGCCGCGGACATCTATAAGAGGGTCCGAGGAACCCAGGCCGGCGCCGCGGACACCTATAAGAGGGTCCGAGGACCCCAGGCCGGCGCCGCGGACACCTATAAGAGGGCCGAGGACCCCGCCGCGGACACCTATAAGAGGGCCGAGGACTCTGTGTGGGCCGTGGACCCTGCAGCGAGGCAAAGCTGCCCCTTGTAGCCTGAGGCGGCTGTTGGGGCAAGTGCTGTTAGCGAGTCGCAGCGCATCCCATTAAGTTCCGGCACCGCACACCGAGGGGGGTTCCGTGGTTCTGGGCAAAACAAAGTGCGGCTCGAGTTGTCATCAGCCATGGCCATTCCACTGCTGGATGAGATCGCTCCGTCTCGGTGACGGACGTCGGCTACCTCGCCTGGGGTAGAAGACGGCGTGGGTCCGACCCCGACCCTGGCGGGACGCCGCCGCCTGCTGCTGCTGCTGGACTCTATTTGGAGTGGTCAAGTGGAGACTTTTATCTCTGCGCGCTCCGGGTTGTCCCTCCACATTTAGAATCAACAACACGCGTTTGTAGTAATATTTGGACGCGATACATTTCCATGTGATAAGCCACTTCGTTGCGCTATCATTTGTGGCCAGGTCGCTTATAGAAAAGAGCATCTTAGCTCGGTAGTAAATACAAGTTTAGTTTTAGACGACTTCTATTCTTTGCCTGCCGCTCAGTTGTGGGGCATCACCGCCCCTCCTGGTCGTGACGAATTGTCGTCCACACGAAGTGTTTTGGGGTTAGATCACGTCAATAAATATAAATGTGTCGTTAAACCCGCCACCACCCGACACAGCCAATGGGTAAGGTTTGTCACGTAAACAGAACGTGGCAATTCGCTACCAGTGCAGCACACCGGCTGTGTGTTGGAGAGTAATTTGTAAATGTGGTTTACTCTTCAATACACCGCTAAGCTAAAGTAACACTGGCACGTTCTGTTTACATGACAACCCTTACTGATTGGCTGTGTCGGGTGGTGTTTCACGACACTTTTACTGGTAGGAACGAAGTGAACCAGCCTACAATAGATTATATCGTCCGTCCGTGTAGCAACATCGCCCCCTACTGCAAACATTTGGCATGACCCTACAAAAACCTTTAGAGTCTGTGACGCTTTCCTGGCTACTTGTACATTCCCTTATAATTAACCTGCGATAGCTTTTAATTAAAACTTTTAAATTAAAAATTAACTCGCAGCGGCCTAAAGCCTACAGCTAGGCCTAAAGCCTCGAACAACGCCTCAAACTCTCCCTTCGTATCGTACCCCCGCGTGTGTGGGAGTTCATGTTTAACAATGTTACATTCCCTGATGTTTTTAATAAATTTAAAGCTTTTACATAAATAATTAAAACATTTAAATTAAAAATTAACTCACCGGCCTAAAG
>CM025659.2:689365-715239 GCA_014621495.2 Entosphenus tridentatus
CAAAAATCGTCCAAAATCGCGTGACGTCATTTATGGACGGCCCCTTAGCTCTGAGTTAAGATTTCCACTTTACGTGCTGTATGCAACTGATGTATCCGCCCATAGTTGGCCTGACCCACTGTGATCCAATTGTATTTGAATGCTCAAAACATTTAAATGCTCAATGCTTTGAACACTCAAAAGGACAGCCCCGTGGGGACAGTGAGCCCAGGAGGGGGAGGAGGCGGGCACCACGAGCCGTAGTGGCAGCGTTAGCAGGGAGACACTTGCCGTGCTTGACGAGTGCGTTCGTGCGTGACCACGCTCTTTGTAAACAACACGCGCCGAATCGATAGCAGAGTCTGGGCCTCCTCGTGTCTGGGGTTACCGTGCCAAGCGAGTGGCTCGGCTCGTGTTTATGTGCAGCCGCATTTCCTCAGAAATCAACAATGTATTGTAATTGTTTAATATTATATTGGATGTGTAATGACAACAGGGTGTTCTGCCACAAAACTTTAAAACGACTGCGTGCACTCTGAACAGTGACGTCTGCGGTGTTTTCCGGTGTTCCTTCGATTTTTGGATCCGTGCCGGGAGTGGCTTAAAACTCCTATAGTCCTCTACTTTTGCTGTAAAAAACTAAATCTTCACAATTTGATTTCAAGGAAGACTTCAAATTAAAAGTGTGATAACGGAAGCTACGCCTATAAAGCGCAATAAGCTGCATGTGTTCAATGAAATTAATTATTTCCATAGGAGGTGCCTCAGCTCGAAATCTACAAGGAAGCTCTGGGAGCAATGCAAGATAAGAAGAGCCAAGTCGGTGTAACGAGGTGTCTTGCCCAGAGCTTTGCGAGAGCAAAGTAATGACTTGTGTGCTCCACGGTGCAGCTTAAATCGGAATTTTGGCCTCAACTCCCAGAATTATTTATTATGCTTTGTCCTGTACTTGTCCCAAAGCCAGGCCTTATGGTTCCTGCCTTCCCCGATGACTTAACACTCAGAAGGTTAGCCGGAGGTGAACTCGCAAGACATGGAGTTGCCACTTATCTTTCTTCTTTAATATAAAAGGGAAATTTGGGAATGTGTGTCTTTTCAAAATGTTTAGCGTACTTCCCGACATGCAACAAACTTGAAATTTGCCATGTGAGTACTTTCCAGACTGTACACCATGCAAACATTTTAAAAAATACACTTTTTTGGGGGGGGGAGCTCAATAATGCATATTTTTTTGCACGGCAAGTGAGCTGTGACGTCACATCTGTCAAGTGACCCACGCATGTGGAAGCGTAACGCATTGTAGTGTAGTGGTTAGCGCGCTGCGCTACGAACCCGGCGACCCGAGTTCGATTCGCGCTCACGGCCACCACCGGTGACGATTATTTGAACCGGTCCTGGGACTCCCCGAGCCTCAAACGAGTAACTGGTGTGGTGTGTGAACATCGCCACTGGCGGGACAAAGGCGGCCGAGCGTGGTGAATCCAAGTCCCGGGCGAAGCCGGGTAGTAAAGCTCGTAGACGTATAAAACACAGATGCCCCGAGACCCAACGGTGACCTCTCTTACCACGGGGAAAAACAAACAGAGACAGTGAGTGAGAACAGGAGTCTTGGGCCCTCCTTGTGTCTGGGGTGACCGTGCAAAACGAGTGGCTCGGCTCGAGTTTATGTGCAGCCGCATTTAGTCAGAAATCCACAATGTATTGTAATTGTTTAATATCATAGTTATATATATCGTTTATTGTAAAATTTCAATCACAGTTCCTATCTTCACTGTTACATTGTTTTTATAGCTTTTTGGTGATTTTAAAAACGTTTTGGTTTAGTCATGTTTGTTTGTTGTAGTACAGAGTTAGACTGATAACTTTTATCTAAATTGTCTTATGGTTGTTATTGTTTGACTTGCATCCCACTGAGATTTTTGCACACAGCATTGATATGCGGTGCTTTTTTTGGAAGACTTTGCTGTCTTTTCCTGGATTTTTTCTGTTGCGCGTCGTCTTTAAGATTTTTCTTGTTCATGTTTTTGTTTGTTGCGGTTGCACCCGATTCAAGAGCCGAATGGCTCACAGGGTTATACCTAATAGATGAACTGAGCATAGTGGATGTGAAATGACAACAGAATAACGGTGTTCTGCCACAATTTTTTTAAAACGACTGCGTTCACTCTGAACAGTGAATGTTTTATGGCCATCTGCGGAGTGAAATTCGAGGGTTTTTTTTACACGTTTTCTTTTAACTCACTCTCTCTGTTGTTGTCGTTGTTGTATCCTCAAATCTTGTAACTAAATTTTTACCCACTTCCCAATGTGGTATCGACTGCAAACTTGGTATATTTATGTAATACTGATGGCAATACTATATTCTATCATAAAAAAAAAACATTTTAAAGCATTATTTTTTATATGTTACGTTTCGGCTTCGGTCTAATTGTCCACGGTAAACTGACGGCTGTAAATGGCTACGGCCCCTTACGTTATGGCAAGCTTCGGGGCCACTTCCTGGAATCGTGGAGTTTTTCCATCACTAGTACGGTACATTTCATTAAAGCGTGTTTTAAAAAAAGTTTTTTAAAATATAACTTTTACGACTCTCATTCGAGCCTCGTTATTCTCTCTCGCCCTGTAGTGTACCGGTTCTCTCGACAGTGATTTCTTCATACTCCACTGCTGTGCTCGCGCTTTCGCTTTGTCCTGGAGCTTTAATCTCGCCCACGGTCTCTTGTCTATCCTGCGTATTTGCTCCATTCGGTCGCTTGTCTATAATTCATGCTAACATAGCAACGTCTCTTCAGACTGTAACACTGACCTATTACAGACTCCACATTTTTTCAAACCCAAAAATGTCTGGTACCCCCCACCCCGTGGTTCGTATCAACTCCCATAATCCGCAGGGGAAGGGGGGGACACCCCAAAGTCTGCGGGGTTTTTCGGTGTTCCATAGATTTTTGGATCCGTGCCGGGAGTGGCTTAAAGCTCCTATAGTCCGCTAAAGTCCAAATTTGCTGGAAACATTTTTTTCTTTACAATTTGATTCCAAGAATGACTTCAAATTAAAAGTGTGATAACGGAAGCTACGCCTATAAATCGCAAAGAGCTGCGTGTGTCCAAGGAAATTAATTATTGCCACAGGTGCCTCAGCTCGAAATCTGCAAGGAAGCTCTGAGGGCAGTGTAAGATAAAGTCGGTGTAACGAGGTGTCTTGCCCAGAGCTTTGCGAGAGCAAAATAATGACTTGTGTGCTCCACGGTGCAGTTTAAATGGGAATTTTGGCCTCAACTCCCAGATGTATTTATTTATATGCTTTGTTCTATACTTGTCCCAAAACCAGGCCTTATGGTTCCTGCCTTCCTCGATGACTTAACACTCAGAAGGTTAGCCGGAGGTGAACTCGCAAGACATGGAGTAGCCACTTATGTACAAAACGCAGATGCCCCGAGACCCAACAGTGACCCTCTCCTCCCACGGAAAAAAAAAAACATGAGGTGCTGCGGGTGTGAGTTAATTGACGTTGGAGTCGCCACAAAGTTGTAAACAGCATATGCCCATACCTAATGGTCACGCTTATTACACAAGGAATAACAATCAGGAGTTACATGGCTGTGACTTTGCAGACGACCCATCTCAGCATAGGTGGGCTCCAAAACACTCTCATAGACAATGTTGTACATTGTGTTGTGAAAAAAATCTGAAAAAGTATAAAATTATGCCAATTGGGCAACAATTATGAAAATAATGAAATGTGTGTCTAATGTTAATTGAGTGTAAGTATAATGTATGTGATTAAATGCAAAATGATCGTGTTAAGGCAGTATATAAAGCGAGCTCGCCACTGGAGGGCAGCCTCGTGAGTTCTCGCACCCCACGTATTGTGTCGCAATGCCGCGTGACAAGTATGAAAAGACTATCCCGCGATACGTAGAGTCTGTCAGTGTAGAGCTCCCGACTATTGCCAATCACGAGGGCGAGTCCCGGAGTCTGCCTGGAGCAGGTGTGGTTTGTGTGGTTTGGCTTCCTCCTTGTATCTGATATTTTCCCGCCTTGTGCTTCCTTGGGTCAGCTGTTGGCCTTTTGAATTTTTCCTTCTCACAAAAGCGCAGATATTCCTTTGATTTCGCTCCTCGGTCATCATTGGTCAGTTGCTGATCTTTGTGAGGTTGTTGACCCTTTATCCTCCGGGTGTGTGTGTGTGTGTCTTCACCATAGCCATGTTTGGTTCACGTGAGCAGCGTGAGCAGCACTCACGTCGCGGTTGTGGAACTCAGAGGCACTCCACGCATTACATAATCTCCTTCTACAACGTGCTATGATGGGTACTGGGAAGACAAAGGCGGTTGGTTAAACCCATGGATACATTATTTTGGTCGTATTATGTATTTTCATGAGTGATCTTAGGTCGAATACTTCCATAATTTGTTATTGGGTTGATGCATAACTAAGATTTGTGGCATACAGTAATTGTTACCAAGGATATTCCGAGGGTCCTATTAACCTTTTGTATCGCCAAAGATCAGCACTTCCTACTATCAAATAATGTTAATGTTGTTGACGGTGGAGGTTGCTGCTAGAGGTGATGGTAGTAGTGGGTAATGATGGTACAGGTGGTGGGCTTCCACCAATAAAGCTACAACTGAGCTACGCCCATGTTAAGCCTTTACCTTGTAGCCCTTTAATTGGTGGAAACCCACCACCAACGCCGCCGTTGCCCATCACTTACATTAACATTAGCCGTCTCGGCCATGCTGCTGACACTTGGGCTACACCCATTTTAAACCTTTATAAACAGTTTGCCTTAAGAGGCTAACCCCCCTTTTCCTGATGACGACCACTTGTGTTGCGATCGAAACGTCGTGGTTTTTTATTATATATATACTTTTTCATTCACTTCATTATTATTTTTCTATCTACGTGACTTTACGGAAAGAACCAAATAACATCACAATATTAATATCTTGACAAGGCACACAGACAGCAGCTGCACGGTGTTCAAACAACAGCAATAAAACTTGTCTGTACCAGTGAGATGTCTTTTTTTATTAAAATATATAAAACACAATTAAAGAGGTAGCGAATATCTGCAAAAATGTGAAGTTTTGTTTAATCACTGCGTGTTTTAATTGTGAAACACTGACAATGTTTTATTTTAAAAGCAATGCAATTGCACAGAATGTAAACATCGGGTTGTGATATGGAAGCTACTGGTAGACAGCTGGTGAGAGCGCTCCGGTGCATTTCACCAACACTGCATGGGCATCAACATTGGAGCAACTTATTCACCTGAGCAGGGCTCGATTTGTCTTTTCGGTGAATATAAGGCTGCTCGGTGTGTGGAACACCTTTGCCAATGGTGGTAGTGAGGTTACGATGGGCCAGGTGGCCAGCAGATAATGTCCGGTGCACCCTCCCACACGGCTGCATGGCAGGCAGACTTCAGCCAAAAAAAGCACTGATTAAATACTTGCTCAAATATTCACAAGTTATTTCGAAAGCGGTAACTGTGCACCTTTCATATTCCAACAGACTTCACGCTGTAATGAATCACCATGAAGGCGAATAATACCTAATTCCACACCAGTTATGGTTTGGGCATTGATTCATAAGTCACAGTGTCACAGAGTCTAGAGAATTTGAGCATATTGTATCTGGTCCAAAGTTCCATTCTTTTGTAATAAAAGACTCCGTCAGGCGATGCTGGTCTCCATTTGTCTTTTATTTAGGTTCTTCTCCGCACTCCCCACTGGCCTCCTCTTGGACCAGTGTCGTCTCGCGCGCGCCCGCACGCTCTCTCGCGTGCCCCGCACGCTCCTCCGTTAGCTCCTCTATTCCCACACTCCGCACACCGCTGGCCGACGGCGTGCAGAGGTCCTTCAGTCACGTGGCCGATGGCGCGGACCTTTCCTCACCACCCAACGTGGCTCAGCCTCTTAACTTCCCCGACCTCTTCCGGGCTCCCACTTATATACATTCCCTCCACGTGACCCTGACTCCTCCCCTTCCGGATCCTCAGATCTGGCCTTCCCATACTACCCCGCTGGCTCCGCCCCCATTCACCTCACCTCCCATTGGAAACGAGGTGAACGGTGGCCCCTCCCACACGCCCCGCAGACCAGGCTCCACCCCCCAATACCCCGGGCCGTGTGATTGGACCCGAGCCCAGCAACAACCCCATTTACGCTCGCATTACAATTTGTACAATACACATATAAAGCAACGCTACTGCAACACAGCAAATAACACAGCAAATAACTTCAGTGCTTCAGAACAGTGTAGCTGCAAGTGTATATTGCCCTGGTCAGCTGGCACGAACCAGGATGCTGACCCTCATGCCGAGCGCTTCGTACTTTGTATACCAACACGGCAATGTGCATCACTGAGGGGTGGCCTACGAGCTGACACTTTGTTTACAGAAGGCGCAAGGAGATTGTGCGGAGCGCACAGCGAGCACAATGTGCATCGGTGCAGGGTGTACTGTGCGGGAACGTGCAAATCACGTGAGTCTTGTGGGGCGTTGTGCTGCAGCGCTTTGAATCCGGTGAGCTCTAACCCTCTAGCATTGCGTACTGTGCAATCGGAATACCGTCACGTGTCAGTGCATCGTGCACAGACTACAACCACCCTGGCAATGGCAAGTCACCATGGCAGAAACAACTACACCAATGCACGATTCCTAACAATTATTCTAATTTTTGTCTCTAAACAGAAGATGATTTTCCTTTCTTGAAGAACTGCCTGGAAGGGGAGTGCTGGCTCTGCCTCTTGCGTGGAGGCTGTGGGCCCGTGGCCGGTTCTGCAGCACCACTCCCTCCGCGCCGTGCTGCGGAGGCATCCAGGCACTTGACGCTCACCCTCGGGAACGTGAAAATGTTGTGCCGGGCACACGCACGTTTTCCCTCCATCCACCATGTGCGCATCGCTGCAGTCTCCCCACGCCGTGGATCCGGAGACGCTGGGGACGCTGTGGGAAAAGAGGCGTCTGCTGGCGGCACGACGGAAGGACGCGCCCAGAAATCGTCCTCAGTGCGGCGTTCACTCCCCAGCCTTGCCGGGGCATGTGCCGAGCCGTTCCGCCCAGGAGCCACGAGCCCAGGCAAGTGAGCGACTGGGGGGGCCGAGAGGCACGAGGAGCGATCGGCGCCACCAGCGTCATGCGGCGTCTTCGAAGGCTGGGTGGACATAGCGCCACGAGCGGGGATCTTGCCGGTGCCGGTAGCGGTGGGGCCTGCAGAACGGCTCCCGCGTGGACGTCCCCGGGTGGCCCCAGTGCCGTGACTCTGGCGCGCTTCCTGGGAGGTGGCACTGCCCGTGGAGATGCGGGAGCCGAGCTTGTACTCCAGGGTTACTGGGGCTCCTCTTTCGCCCTCCAGCCACACTTTGCATGTTGTCCATGAAAAATTCCTTCCGCCCCCTGAAAGACAAAGCACGTTGTGGGTCAAGTATGCTTTGTGTAACCAGGAGAGGAGCCCGGGAGGCCAGGATAAGGGTCATTGAAATAGTTATCCTGGGTCACCAAAATTTAAGCAAATTAAAATCGGGCCAAAAATAACTCCCATGAGAAATCGATATATTTCACGAACAGAACCGTACAAGTGCACACACTAGTTGGGTGCATATAAATTAATCGCTTTGTTATACGGATAATTGTGATGCATTAATTGACTTAACTACAGACATGTATGTAAAGTATGAAGAGAATTATACCATGAGGTGAATAGAACAAGACAGAATAAGTGATTCTTAAATCCCAACCATGAATCGTTACCAGTCATCAAATTGCAGTGGAGTGGGTGAATTGTGAATCGCGCACACACACACACACGCATACACTCTTGCACACGCGCATACCTGCAAACAAAAGATAAAGATCCCCCCATATAGCCTTCACATATTTGACTGGTATGGCACAAGAGGAGATGGGTGGCCCGCATCACACCCGGCCGCCTTTGTCTCCCTAGTCACAATGTTTAAACACCGCACCAGGTATTTGAGGCTGAGTTGATCTAGGTGAGGCCGGTGTCTGATGTGTCCGACGAGCCGGGGCAGCCGGTCCCAGAAGCTGTGCTTCAGAAAGATTGCGTTGTGCCACCCACAGGATCCGAGCCTCTGCAGCCCAGAAATTCTCCCGAAGCCACCCTTTAGGCCCTTTGTGCAAGTCCCCAGAGCCCCAAGAAATGCAAGACCCCGCCCAAGGCGGGGGACTGGCGTCGAGGACATGGTCCAAGTGTGCTACGTTCTGGTAAACGGGGTTTCCTCCCGTGCTGGGCATTAAATTAAGAATTGATTGTGGGGGTAATATGCGCCTGGATCGGTCACATGATGTTGTTGTCGTCTGACGGTTTTGGTGCGCCACGCGCCGAGTTGTGCTCGGTGGGACCTCCTGCTGCTTGTCTGTTTGCGGGAGAGTCGCGACGGTGTTCATCGGTCGACGGATTTTTGTTTTACCCTCACCCTCGCGGTGTGTTGGTTACCACGTTGTCGATTCTGCTGTGGTTGCTCTGCCCTAGCCACCTTGTTAATTTGCTGTATGTCAACCAGGTTGGCTGGTGACCAAAAGCGGCAACGGCAGGGTACAAACAGTACACACACCAGTGAGCGACAGTATACACGGGTGTGTCGGCAGAATGAAAGAACTGCTGCAAGGGTCATGGAGGGGTCCATCGAGAAGCCCCTGGAACCTGCTAGTGGGTTCGAGAAGGGGGGCGTGGCCAGGGCGGAGCGAGACCACGCTGCTAGAATAAAAGGAGCCGAGAGCCGTAGCTCGAGGCCATTCATGGGAATCGGATCGTCTCGTCGTCGCTGTCATCGCTCTCGCCTGTCAACTATCTTACTTGGTGCCATCGATACTTGACGGCTCGTGTTGTGTTAAGGCTAACGAGTACTGAGTGTGTAGTCAAGATCATTTGTGTAATAAAAGGTGCCTCCACAATTATCGTTTCCGAAGCCCTGCACTATAACTGCACACCACTCGATCGTGCCAACCCAGGGTGACACAAGCAGGGCAAATTTGGCCAACATCTATATCAAAATGGAATAAACTTGTGAGACGAGTTGTAGCAGCGGCCATGGGGACATTGGTTAAGAAGAAGCGATAGCGGGAAATCCGTTAGTGTTGGTGGACATGGGAGCATCAGTCACCATTATTTCCGCGCTCGTGTTTGATACGAACAGTATATAGTAAAAATGTTCGCGGCAAATGGTGGTAGCTTGGGAATTGTCAGTAAAGTAAAGATAGGAGAAATGTGTATCGGGCCCGGTATTGGACTCTTCGTCCCGAGCAGTGCCATGCTTATTGGGAATTTATTTACTTAAGTCAGCTACCAATTAAAATACAAATGGAGCAGGGCTGTATAGAGATGCCATTGGGAAGACGGATTTATTTTTTGTGGCCTGACACGGAAACAGGGAAGGCCGCCAGAATATATGCCCTGATGGGAGAGTCGATGACGATTCCGCTACGCGCACAGGTGTTGGTCCCTTTGCAATATCACTTGCCATTAATCACTTCACGTGTGGATGCACTAATTATAGTGTCACCACTGGGACCAACGTTTAGTCGCCATTCATTAGCAGTGGCGGACACCATTTTAGACAGAACCAACGGTTGTGTATACAAGTTTTAAAAACATTAGAGCAGGCAATTGCAATATCAGAAGGGATATTAATGGCCCAGATTTCCCCAGCAAGTGAATTACAGGAGGATGAAATAGTTTCAGAGATACAAGAAGTGAAGGACGGGGTAGGGTTGCCGTGGGCAGAAGAAATCGTTCAGCGGAACCCCGAATTTATTCAAGGTCAAAGAGACCGACTTCAAATTCTCCTTCACGATTTTGATGATATTTTCATTGAAACCGTGGAGTGCTCAGCCCGCGAGACAAAACTTGTATAGAGTAGGACCGGCAGAAAGGAAGCAGATCCGTCGAGCTCCAGTCGAGAAGTTAAGATCAGAGATTATTTCGCCATCGACTAGCCCCTGGGAAGCATCACTAGTACTAGTTAAAAAAACACATGGCTCCATGAGGTTTTGCGTTGATTTTCGATGACTAAATAAAGTTACGATAGCGGACGCATATCCCCTGCCGCGTATTGAGGACTCATTGGATGCATTGGCGGGAGCTAAATATTTTACTAAGTTGGATCTATCATCAGGATTTTGGCAGCTCCCCCTGGATGATTTATTTCAGACACCGCAGGGGTTGTTTCAATTTAATCACCTCCTGATGGGATTGCTCATTGCGTCGGCAACCTTCCAATGCCTCATGGAGCTAGTACTGTCGGGTCTACAATGGGAGATATGTTTGGTCTATTTAGACGATGTCATTGTGTTTTGTAGGTCAGTTGAGGAACAACTGGTAAGGTTACGACAAGTTTTCTTAAAGATGCGAGCAGCTAAACTTAAACTAAAAGCATAAAAAAATAATTTCGTACAGAATTCCGTTGAATATTTGGAAATGTGGTCAGCAGTAAGGGTGTAGCAACAGACCCTGAGAAAAAGTCCACCGTAAAGAATTGGTATTGGAAGTGCGGCGATTCCTAGGATTTTGTCTTATATTATCGCAGATTTGTACCCCAGTTAGCTACAGTAGCGAAACCCTTGCACGCCCTGACACCAAAAGGGGTGTGATTTTGGTGGGTGGAGGGAGAAGAATCGGCATTTCAAGTGCTTTGTTCTAGGTTGGCTGATGCTCGCCTACAAGCATATCCAGATGTTTCACTACCATTCATCCTAAATACTGATGCTAGTGATGTTGGTATAGGTACTGTGTTGTCACAAATACAAGGAAATGTAGAGGTGGTAATTATGTACGGGAGGCGCGTGCTTTCCACCGCAGAACAATGCTACTGTATGATTCGTAGAAAACTCCTAGCAGTGCTACATTTTGTCACGTTGTTTCAGCCATGCCTATACGGCCGCCAGTTTACCGTACGGACCGATTACGCAGCATTGCAATTCTCATTGAAAATGTATCAACCTTCGGGACAGATGGCAAGGTGGATTGAAAAACTCCAGGAATACTCTTACGATGTCATGCACAGGAAGGGTACCCCGCCATTGTAATATTGACACGCTATCGAGGTTACCGTGCAAAGATTTGTGCGCATGCACAACGGGAGCAGCTTGGTGTAAACCGACCCTCCCCGACTCGCCAGGACCGGCGACGTTAATAAATGTTCTTGGTTCTTTATTATTTCCCTTCTATGTGACTTTACCGAAAGAGCCAAGAATATGAATCCCTGCAGTCACGAACGCTTTAAATTAAAAGTTAATAAATGTGGCAAGATATCAAAATTTGTACCGCCCGTAGATCATTATCTCGGGCTGATAAGGACCGAATGGATCCTACTACAGAAAGATGACGACTCACTGGAGTCCTTTTATGCACAAGAGCTGAATATGATCAAAATGGACAAGCAGGGACGCCATTTGTAAAATGGCGAGGGCTTTTGATTGAGGTGGGACACTAGGATGCAGCGTAAATGCCTGGTGGTACCCACCTCCCTACGACAACAGTTATTACAAATGCACGCCGAACAACTTATGCACTTGGGTCACCGTAAAGCATTGCTCATTCTGCTGTCGAAGGATGTGCAAGAGTGGATAAATCGTTGTCAAGATTGTGAAAAAATAAAACCTCCTTCCCAACCCATACAACCTTCCCTGCAGTCGATCGCAGTATATAGGGTGAACAAGCTGGTGGCATTGGATATCCTGGGTCCATTCCCTAAAACATCAAGGGGAAATAAATATTTGCTTGTTGGGACGGAGTATTGCACTCGTTGGCCTGCCGCATGGCCACTACCAGACCACACGACTGTGACTATAGCAACGGCCTTTCTCCACGTGTATGTATTGGACAAAGGCCCCCCCTGAGAAACTGCTCGCATACCATGGTCGACATTTTTCTGCTAAACTGTTGCGCAATGTCTATGACATCATGGGTACAAAGAAAATTAGAACATCACCATACCACCCTCAATGTGCTGGAAAAGTGGGAAAGGCTTAGCCGCATGGTCCACAATTTTGTGCCATGTTGTCACGGATGATCAGACAGACTGGGACTTACACATCCCAGGAGTCTTAGGGGCATACCATACAGCACCACACGCATCGACCGGGCTCTCCTCCTTTTTAATGTACAAGAGAGACCAATTGGTGGCGGTCCCTGTGAAATCGGTTTTGTGGCCAGCCTCCCTCAGGGTGCCACTAGAAAGACTGCAAGAAGCTCGTAAAGCCGCGATAGTGGGGTCTGGCAGATCGCAATCAGCAAATGAACGCAAACGAAAAAAATTAACCTGTAAAAACACTATAAATCCTTTATATGCGTGGCGGCTAGAGTCCTCTCGTCCTCTGGCTTGAGATGGCTGCCACCTATGGGTCAGATGATTGCCTGCCACCATTAAGCAATTGGTAATTAAATATTTAAAAAAAATTGCCTAAAAAGTGTAAAATTTAGGAAAAAAAAATTCACGAAAATAAATTGTCACGCACAACGAGTCTGTGTGCAAAATGTCAGCTCGATTGGATCACGGGAAGTGGGTTAAAAAACGACCGAAAGATTTGCACGGTCGTAAGCGCGCAAGCAAGCAAGTAAACTTAATATAAAGGATTTAAAAAGACAGAAACGCCAGTGTATTTTTAGCAGGGGGATCAGGCCTGGTTACACAGTCCTCAGGTCCGGATGGGCACGTGAGCTAAGCTGCACCATCCCTGGCAGGGTCCTGTAGAGCTTGTCCAAGTTATTTGCCCACAAAGTGTACGCATCCAGATGGGACATCGGCAATGGGTGGTCCATCAGAGCAATTTAAAACCATATAAGGAACCACCAACATAAGGTGTCATTCAGGTTCAGAAAGACTGGGTCCGTAGGTGTCGTGACGAAAGCCAGGGACAAAGGCATCCTCCTTCGGAAAATACTGCTCCCGCACTCTTTTCCCCTCTTTTCAGGAATGACCACAATGAAGATCAGGATGGGGGAGGCAGACGGAGTAATCCAAGAAAGCGCCGGAGAGGAGCGTCGCCGGGACAGACGTGTCATTCAACCACACACACACATTGACGGATTGGAGTAGATGTTTGATTCCAAGAACACAGTATGAGATGTTACTATCCTTTGTGCAAGCACTTCCAAGAGTTCATGAACAGTGAGCCTGGTGAAATTTGGGGAGTGCATCGTCAGTAGTGTACCTTTGGTTCCTAGGGTGTTTTGGCCTTTCACACTATACACCCTCCCCAAAGACGGCCAGCGACAGGGTGATCAATCCTACGCTTGCGTCCCATTCCCAATTAGTCATAGTAGTTGCCTTGTTGTTGATAGCCAACATCCCGTGGGACTATGCATGGCAGGGACGTCCTCCAGGGTAGTAATGTGAAGGTTAGCTTAGTTAACCATGCCTACGGTACGCAGCGGTCATTTTTGGTCATAATGCCTTCCCCCCCTTGCTTCAAGGGCCTATGCTATGCGTTGACCTAGAAGTTAAATGTTAAATATCCCATGTTCCCAGAGAAAATTCCCTTGAGATCCCATAGTCCACTTGTGTTCAGTCCCCTATTGTAAAAATTTTAATTGTAGCCGGGACGGCTTTGTTTTTCATCAGGAGGGGGGGGGGTGATTTAGGGAACTGTACAGGGAAAGGGCTATAAAGGTACACGTGGAGATAATTAGGAACAGGTGGCCGGAAGGCACTGTACTTATTATTGAATAAAGAACACATGTGTTGTAGTAGAGTGGGGAGGGGGCACCCTCTGATAGGAGCAGGGCCAAGCGAGTATATAAGTGGGGGAGAGGCCCGCGGTCAGGGCGCTTGCTCGGGGATTAATCTACGACAAAGGTGGACAACATCGGGGCCAACTGCTCGAGAACAAGTGGAAACCATCGAGGCTGAAGATAGCCGTAGTAATTACGAGTGTGGTGATCATTACATTCGGAACTGTAAATACATTATAATAAAAATATACTCTTTGGTTCTTTCAGTAAAGTCACGTAGAAAGGAAAAATAATTAAATAATAGCATACGAAGTTTTGATTGCAACACAAGCAATCGTCATCAGGTACAAATGAAAGAGAAAACAAACCGAGTAAACTTAGAAATACAGTCATACCTCGGTATACGACGGCTTTGTAATACGTCGAATTTGGTATACGTCGTGTTTTGACGAGAAAAAAATGTCTTGGGATATACGACGTCTTGCTTGGGATACGACGCGCTTGCTAGAACTTCTATGGGTCGGGATGAGTCACCGCGTACAGTACCCGCGTACACAATACTGTTACGGCTCTAGCAAGCCGTACCAGTATTGTGTGGAATGACCAGACAATGTCACACTTCAGGAACATTCTTAGAAGAAGGCAAAAACAAACGTCAATGGACAGGTTTTTTGTAAAACTCAAACCTGGTGAGCCTCAACCAGGTTCAAGTAAAAAAAAAAGACAGAAAAGAGAAAGAGAAAAAAACCCAGAATTTCAGCTTCCTGAAGTTAATGGAAGGGGACTCTCCTTCCAAAAAATAACATCTCCTCCTACACCCTTCCTCACCACCATCCTCGTAGGCTATCAACTCCTCTCAGCAAGGTAAAGTGATGTTAAATTTTTTTTTATTTAAATTTATTTCAATTCATTTATGCATTTATTTTATGTATGCATTTTAGTAGTAAGTACTGTCTAAATTATTTTATACAACCCCATTAATGTATAATATGCCATATAAATATAATTTCTTATACTCTAGAACAGATTATTTCCTTTCTCTTTATTTATGGGAAAAATTATTTTGGTATACGTCATTTTCGGTATAAGTCCTACCTTCTGGAACGAATTAACGATGTATGCCGAGTTACCACTGTATAATGCAATACAACACAGAGTCGGCTAACATAACAGTATTGCATTATATTTCTAAGTTCACTAGATTTGTTTTCTCTTGAAGATGAAGGTACAATCTTAAATTTCGTATGTGCGGAAGTTCACATGACTACAAGTACTGCTCCAGTGGAACCACCAACTTGTCTTTGTTCCAGGCAAGCGCCCGGACTCTTGGTGATGCTCCCCTTTTAGATTTCGCTCTCCCCGCTCTAAATAATAAAGTGCTTTCTGTTGTATATATGCCTTTCCAAAAATGTATATTAAGAGTGATATTGGATATTTTTAACGTAAGTATTTATATATATCTGGATTTAGCGAGTTCCAAAAAAAAATGCAGTAACGGATCCCTGTGAACTCCTCCCCCTAGACAACAAGGCCAAAGGACCCTCCCCTTGCCTCGTCCACACAAAAGACATCTACAGATTAATTATTCACAGGCTTGGCTTCATAACGTTGTAAAACCGGAAGGGGCAATTAAAAACATCTGCGTCCACAAGCCTTGAGATGACCGGAGGAAGGGGAGAAGTTTTGGGCCTTGATGTGACTTAGGAAATTCATTCAATAAATGAGAAAAGACGCACGCGCACACCGGGCACAAACGGTCACAATCAAAAGGACACTTCCTTTGTGAGATAAATCAAAGGAATTCGGGTCCTTTGTGAGAAGGAGCTGGAGGCAAAAAAAATCGGATATAACGAAGAAGCCAAACCACCCAAACCAGTATTGCAACGGCAAACTCGGGTTCTGGTCCTCGAAATCAACCATGGGTGTCGAGTCTTGCAGAGAGGGGCAATATGTTGCTAAGTGTTGAGTTCGGCGCCGAAAGTTGTATTCTATATTTAGCCTTGTGTTTTGAGTCGCTTGCAGAGTCAATGACTGCGAGAAGTTGTATTGTACTAAGCTATAAAAGTTGTGAGAAGCTAAGAGGTGTGCGAATACATTTTATGAGTTTTGGTGAGTGAGGAGCAACGAGCAGCTCACAGTAGGAGCCCTCCTGGGGGAAGGGGGCCAGCAGCACAGCGGCTAACGACGAACCATGAGCATGCCGACTCGAAAGAAGAGCACCCTCCAGCAAAGGTCGAGCTCGATGCACAATCAACCCGTGTCTGGTGCCAAGGGGGTGACGCGCTGCCGCCCAGCGGACGAGTTGCGAGCTCGATCTGGCGACATGATTAAATGATGACGTCACCCTGCTGCTCTATTTAAGACCGGGAGCAAGTAGAGGGCTTCACCATTTTGGCAAATTGCCCGATGATGCTGGATGTAATTACCAGCGAAACGTCGTACTCAAAATTGTAAATGATGTTGATTCACTCTTCAACACACCTGTGGGCTAAAGTAGTGAACTATTTGTCTTTTGTAAACGTGACACATTTTTGACTGATTGGCCGTGCCGGGTGGTGGAGGGTTACGACACATTCATAAATAACGCGATCTAACCCAAAAATCTTTATTATGAATTATATTGGTTGCGAAAGCCTACGTGTTAAACTGTATGTGGGGTGTGTGTGTGTATGTTGAATTTTTTTCACACCCTACATAGTCAACCGCACTAATTGGAGGTGTGGGGGAAGGACGACAATCTATACACTATGTGGAGCGAGTGCGAGCATCAAGAGATAGCGGAAGACTCTCACCCATGCTGCGTCGCACCCTCCAGGCGGTGTGGAAGAGGTGTGGGTAGACGTAGCGCAGCTGGGCCATGCGTAGCAGCGTGAAGCAGCCACGCCGGAGCCATGGCGCACACCGCAGCACGCCCTCCTCCGTCAGAGTGGATGGCCGCTGCGGCACGGCGCAGCGCGTCAGCACGCCCACCAGCTCGTGCCTCGACAGCTCCATGACCATCGTCTCCCGGAGGGCGGCGAGAGGCACGAAGGTCCTGCCATGGCGCAGCACGAATGGGAACGGACACGAGGACTCCGATTCCATTCCCACCAGGGCCCGGATGACGCGCTCCACTCCTCGGCGGACACGCGGATGGTTGAGCATGACCGCCTCCTCCTTGTGTTTCGTCCACTCTGCCTGGGACACAGCGTCTTTGTGGGCATCCGTTACACAGTCTGCAATGTTCATGAGTTCTATGTGCAATGACAACAAAGTGAAGAGATTTTCAATTCTGGTTGCGGTAATCCCACCAAACTCTGATACGCAGAACCCATTCACGGTGATCTTCGACACTTTCTTTTTAGGATTCTTAGTCGGCCAAGTCATCTTGGCAGAATGAGAGTTGCAGGTCTTGTGTGCAGCGCTCGTTTCTTGAGGAACTGAGGTCACAGTGGCCGTGTGTTCACCCAAACCGGGCGTCATGCTTTCCATCGCTGCCAGGTCTGCTTTCTCCTTGTTGATGTAGCGAGAGCCAAGACCCGGGCGGCTCACGGTACACACAGACCCGGAGACTTCTGTAACGTTGGGCAGGCCTCTGTCATCATCTGGCTGAAATGTGCAGGCTCCGCTCATGGCCGGTGCAGACTGTGGGGTCGCGAATTCTTCTGCTGCAGACTCCTCACTCGAATCAAACGAGCAGCAGGTACCCGCTTCTTTGGCTCCCACTCTGGCTGTGTCCTTGACTGGGGCGGAGCGAGCCACCGGTATCGTGACACTTGCCGTGTCTTCCACTTTGGTGGAGCACGCTGCTAGCATCACGACACCGGCCGTGTCTTCCACCTGGGAGGAATGCACCACTGGCATCGAGACACTGGCAATGTCCTCCACCCGGGCAGAGTGCGCCACCAGCATCGCGACACCAGCCGTGACCTTTTCAGGCCAGGAGGCACCAGCGTCTCCCTCGTCCAAGGCCGGCTGTCCATGCTCGGCGCCAAACTCGTTGCTCCCAGGCCGAGCCACTCCCACAATCACAGCTGCTGCCTCGATGTGCGTCTCACAATCGCGCGGGGTTGTCTCCCCCTCCGCATATCGTAAAGAAACTGATTCCGAGTCTTTACTCTCACGCCGACCGACAGAAGCGTTCCCTAGGGTTTCTTCTGCTGCACACAGCTGTTGACTCTCATGAGCACTTGGGGTGGGCAGACGTCGCGATTCCAAATCCATTGCGAGCTCCTTTACTTGTGCCCCTGAAGGAACGGCGCCAAAGGGCAGAGTTACGCTCAGAGGTTCGAGTTTGTACCGGGTTGAAGGCACGGCACCGGGCCTTACGTTGCGCTCATTTGCTGAATGCTCAGCGTCTGTCTGGGCGTCTGCATCTGCAGCTTGGACACAAACGTCTACTTCTGCTAAGGGTTCTTTTTTAATTTCTGGAAGTAAAAATGGCACGGAAGAGGTGGTAGTTTCAGAAGCTGCGTTCATATTTACTTCCATTGTTACTTTCCCGCTGCAACAGCCAGCGGGGCTTTCGCATTTGACGGCCACAGGGAGGACGGAATTCCCATCGTGGGGCCGTGGCGCTGGTCTATCGGTTTCCTCGTGAGCGCTTCTCCTCCTCATTGTGCTGGGGGCTTCGGAATGAAGCGGGTCAGGAGCGAGGCTGAAGACGGAGGTGATAATTGGGATTTGTTCTTTGTTCCAAGCGGACTGCCAGTGCTCGTCAAAGCTGTAGTGAGTGAGCCTGGAGCAGCAGCTGTGTCCGTGCCTGGAGATGCACGGCGCCGTGGAAGGGTCGGCGTGCTGGCCCCGCTCGGGTTCTTTCCTTGGCAGCGGCCGCTTCTCTCCACACGAGTTGCCGCGCCCGCCGACTTGCACGGTGGCGGGCGCCAAGGCTCCGCGTCCTCGTCCGCGCCCACACCCGCGCCCACGCCCGCGCCCGCGCCCCGAGGAGTGAACCTCCAACTTGTCCGATTGCATCTGGGCTAAGGGTGCGCTGCCGCCCACCTCGGCACCTCTCGCCTGCCCCGGCCGGGCTGCCCTTTCCATTCCCGTTTGGTTTAATGAACCAACGTTGGACGCAGTCTCGCAGATGCCGGCGGTGTTCTGTGCGAGCATAGCCGCAGTGACTTGCCAATAAGGAACATTTTTTGGCTCGTAAATCCATTGGCTGGGAGATGCCACCGAGCCGCTGTCCACCGTCGCGAACGGTGCGCTGCGGTAAAGCCACGGATGTGACAGGAGGAGCTTCTGCCCAGCAGGATGCACGGATGGCCCGAATTTCTTCACGAACTTTGCGAGGTCGGAATGCCAAAATCCTGCGCTGTAGGATGCTGCGGTATCTGTCCCCGCGGTGTTGCTGAAGCAGGGAGGCGTATGGAAGGAGAGGAGGCTGTGAGGAGGAGGAGGCGCGGGAAAGGTGACACCATACGGGAAGACGCCGCTGAGCCACGCTGGCGGATCGCGGCACGGAGCACTCACCGCCATCATTGCCGTCCTGCACACCAGAGACAGCGCACACCGCACCGCTTACCACCCTGCACCACACCGCTCACCAAACCACAACCTGCACTACACACCGCGCCACTACCCTCTGCAAAACACACCTCATCCCACACCCTACACTGCAGCACACACCGCACCGCTCACCAAACAACACCAACCAAAACCATACCACTCACTAAACCACACCCTGCACTACACAATGCAGCACACACCAACCGCCCTCCACTGCACACTGCACCACAATGTCGGCCACCACAGTCGCAGTTCTCAGGCCAATCAGCCCCCCGAGGACGATAAAAATGTATGTATTTTGAAACAATCACAGACACTCTAAAAGACAAATTTTCATTCACCCACTCGTTAACTCACCCACTCACAATCACACACCCACGCTCTCACACACTCAGAAACTCGCCCACTCACAACCACTCGCCTACTTGGAATGAGTTCCGAATCTGGTTCAGGTGCTTTAATGCACACGCTTGTCAGTCCTTTACAATTCACAGGTGTCACCGGAGAGCAATGAATGGACGTGCATATGCACAGCGTGGTACGTCCCATGAAGGAGACGGCCAGGACGCTCGGAGCTCTCCGCGTCCCCACAGGGCCTCAGTTCCCACACTCCCCTCCACACAATCTCCGGGATGCCCCCTTGCCCCTGCAAGCTCTGCTCCTGCTGGTTCCTGTTAATCCACGCCTTGCTCCATCTCCCACTTTCTCGATATAATGCCAACCCCCCACTACTCTCCCCCCCCCCCCCCCCCCCCGAGTTAGACCTCTCTTTGGCTCTCCCCGCTCGCCTCTGGCCCATACCCCTGCTCTGCTATCTCACTCAAAACTGCTCTAGAGGCGTTGTACACCCCTAGCTGCCACTGCTTTTCAGAATGGCCTGAAATAAAATGTATTGTTCCGGATGACCGCTGCAAAGTATGATCTTGAGTTTTGATTATAGTGTGCTGATCTTTAAAGGTGTATTGAAAAATGTTGATTCTACTACTGATACTCCTGCTGTTATGGAGTGACTCATGCAGCCAGTTATGGCTCCAAAGTTTGGTCGTACATGTTATGTATATTGTTTATTGTTAAATTTGAATCACAGTTCCTATGATCACTGTTACATTATTTTTAAATCCTTTATATTAAGTTCGCTTGCTTGCTTGCTTACGACCGTGCAAATCTTTCGGTCGTTTTTTAACCCACTTCCCGTGATCCAATCGAGCTGACATTTTCCACACAGACTCGTTGTGCGTGACAATTAATGTTCGTGAATTTTTTTTCAAAAATTGTACACTTTTTAGGACAAAAATATTATATTTAATTACCAATTGCTTAATGCTTGCGCTGCAATCATCTGACCCATAGGTGGCAGCCATCTCAAGCCAGAGGACGAGAGGACTCTAGCCGCCACGCATATAAAGGATTTATAGTGAAAAACTTTGTTTTTACGGGTTAATTTATTTATAGCTTCATGTTGGTGATTTTGAAAACGTTTTGGTTTAGCCATGTTTGTTTGTTGTAGTACAGAGTTAGCCTGATAACTTTAATCTACTGTACATTGTCTTATGGCTGTTATTGATTTGACTTGCATCCCACTAGGATTTTTGCACACAGCGTTGAAATACGGTGTTTTTTCTGGAAGACTTTGCCGTTTTTTCCTGGATTTTTCTGTTGCGTGTAGTCACTTTAAGATGTTACTTGTTCATGTTTTTGTTTTTTTGCGGTTGCACCCGAGTCAAGAGCCGCATGGCTCACAGGGTTATACCTAATAAATGAAACTGAAAACTGAAAACACAGTTGGCTGCATACATGCAAATGCTCTTCCAATATCACCCTTGCTCTCTCTCCCGCAGCAGTGGTTTCCATCTGTGTAATGGTTTTACCTCTCCAATACCCAGGCCGGATCATTGCCTCCCGCCTTGTCCCCACTGACCCCCAACTCCCCCCTCCCCCCCATTGTCTGTGAAAAAGAGCTCCACAGCGCATCGGATTTTTCCAGTCTAAATAAAGATTTTGATTCTCATCTCCTGGACTTGCAGCGGTCGCGACACACCAACTCACTCACCTCGCTGCAGATAACACTCACCCACTCACTCAACCACTTCACTGCAGGTCACAACACTCACCAACCTAACTGCATATCACAACACTCACTCACCACACTGCAGGTCACAACACTCACTCACATTGACATGCTAATTTCACTGCCCCCCCTCTCTTTCTCCCCCATGCTGCGATCTCTCCGGGATCTATATAATACCTCGTCACAGAGGCGTTGTTTCTCTTGTATGTCTCTCTCTCTAAGTGTGTGGCTCTCTCTCTTTTGTTTGTCTCTCTGTAATGTTTGTCTCTCTGTGCGTCTCTCTCCGTGTCTGTCTCTCTGTATATGTGTCCCTCTCCGAGCTTGCATTTACACAGTTATCACCTGATGACGGTTGCTTGTGTTGCAATCGATCTATTTATTTGTATTTTTGCTTTCTAAGTGACTTTACCGAAAGAACCAAAGAGTAATTCCTGCAGTCACGAAAGCTTCAAATCAATATTACTCACACACTCACTCATCCACTCACCCACTTCACTGCAGATCACAACACTATTAAAATTCCTTCCCTTTATTACTGCTAACCCTACTCCCTCCCTTTGATGCTGCTAATCCTGCATAATGCACGGGCATGACTTTGAAACCCCCCCCCCCACCTCCTACGCATTCCACAAGTAGTGACTAATCCCATATCTGCATTTCCCATAAATATGCTAAATTCCTCTTGATATGCAAATTCCTTTGTCAAGGCGCCCTTTCCCCTCCAACCCAGCTTAAATATACGCTGCCAAGCTTGGGGTGCTCATTCAGACGCTGTCTTTTCGACAGACCTCTTCTTTACCTAAGGACGGCTGCTTGCGTTGTGGCCGAAACGTCGTGAGAATTGTATTTTATTATGTTTTATTTTTATCATTTTATTATTTCCCTTCTACGTGACTTTACCGAAAGAACCAAGAAGAACACTCACCCACTCACCCACCTCACTGAAGACCACAACACTCACTCAAACTGGAGGTCACAACACTCACTCAATACACTGCAGGTGACAGCACTCACCCACCCACTCACCACACTGCAGGTCCCAACACCCACTCACCCCACTGCAGATTACACTCACCTACTTCACCACAGATCACATCACCCACCTCTTTGGTTCTTTCGGTAAAGTCACGTAAAAAGAAAATACATTAAATAGTAGAATACGACGTTTCGATTGCAACACAAGCAATCGTCATCAGGTAAGAATGAATGAGAAAGCAAATCTAGTAAATATAGAAATATAATGCAGTACGACACAAAGAGTTGGCTAACACAACAGTCAACACCCTACCTGGTTGATTACGTTCTTCCAAAGGTCGTGGAATGACTTCTGGAATCCGGTCTTTATTTGTCTTTCGTTCACAACACTCCCATCTTACTCCTTCACGTTGCTGACAGGCAGCGTGAGAGGGAGAGAGAGAGAGACACGCGCGGCCACGTGGCAGCCTGGACCCCGCTCCAGCGTGGCCTCACCCTCCGTTCGTTCCAGATCTGACCACGTGTTGTTCGTCTCCACCCCTTTTAATACCTGGGTCACGTGGTACCTTTCCACCAATCCTGGTTAGCCTCTATGGAATCTTCTAGACTCCATGGTACGCTCCCAGGACCACGCCCCTGACTCATCCCCCCATTGGCTGTGGCTAAAGCCAGCAGAACCAATCCTCTACTTACAGATGTCACCTTCCTATTACGTCAGGGCCACGCCCCTAGACTTCTCCCCATTGGCCATGGGCCAGGACCGGCAGAGCCAATCATCGTACGAGGTGTAATCCAACAGCAACCCAGATATGTCCTCACATTACACAAAGATTGCTAAATTTGAGAGAGAGACAAAACACAGACATGGAGACACAGACACACAAGCAGAGAGAGAGAGACACACACAGAGAAATTTACATGTAAATGTAAGATTGGAGAAAACTTGACAAACGAAGCTGTGGGTGTCCATTGTATTGTGAGAGATTAGCATAAATTTGCTTGTAAATGTAAGATCGGAGAAAGCTCGGAAAGAGCCACCACCACATCGAGGAAAGCAAACAACGATGGCTGTGTTAGTGAATGTAACTCAGAGTCGAAAATAACTGCTAACATAGGCAAGTAGGATGGAAACATCACAGCCAGTTATGACTTTACCTGGTTAATAACGTCCTTCCACTGATAGCTCAGTTTGTACCCATCTTCTCGGTTGAAATTGTGCCTGTGTTTATATATCTGGATGGCTTCATGAACGAATCTTTGCTGATAGTCACCTACTTCACTACAGATCACAACACCCACCCACTCGCACTTTAAGATACATACTCTTTGGTTCTTTCGTTAAAGTCACGTAGGTATAAAATAAATCACGACGTTTCGGGCGCAACACAAGCGTCCGTCATCAGGTGGGAAAGCATGGTCTGCTGCTGAGGCAGACTGTTTTAAAAGGTTTGAAATGGGTGTAGCCAAAGGGTCAGGAAGAAGTGGCCAGGGCTAGTGATGTTAATGTGAGAAATAAGCATACACCGTATTGTCCCGCATATAGCCCGCATACGCATATAACCCGCAAAAATAGCGTTTTGTGTAAAACAAATTTAAGATAGCCCGCACCTCCATATACCCCGCAAGCATTCATATATTTAACGTCGTTACCGCAGTTTAATTCCATCATATTAATACGAAGTTTACATTTGTAATACATTCCACTATCAGTTGTTAACATTAAAATCATAACGTGCACAAAGAAAACAGACAAACCGGAAACGAGTGAACTTAAAACAGTAAATAAGTAACAAAAGTAAATATCCAATAAATAGGCAACACAACTGGTAGATAAGTACAATTTTAGCACTGGTAGATTGCGCACTGCGCAGACAATAGCGGCACCACAGTAACTCCGTCGCCACGCCCCCCACCTCTCTCGCCCCCCCGCTGGCCCCCCCCCCCCACCCCCACCTCTCCAAACATTGTTCATTGTACAAACAATTCATTTAAAACGTGATAACATGTGCAATTTTAGTGTGAGTGGTTTATTCAGCAGTGCTTTAGTCAAAGGTAAGTGTTGCATAGTGGATAGTCCTACCATGATTGTTTTTTTACGAGTTATGACACGTCACACGTGTAAAATATTTTTGGGCTAGCCCGCACCTCCATATTCACCGCAGGGTCCATTTCAAACCTTTTAACACAGTCTGCCTCAGCAGCAGGCCATGCTTTTCCACCTGATGATGGGCGCTTGTGTTGCGCCCGAAACGTCGTGATTTATTTTATTTTCTACCTACGTGACTTTACCGAAAGAACCAAAGAGTATGGATTCCTGCAGTCACGAAGGCTTCAACTCAAGATTCACTTTAAGATGTTCTGTTTTTGTTTGTTGCGGTTGCACCCGAGTCAAGAGCCGCATGGCTCACAGGGCTCTACCTAATAAATTAAACTGAAAAACTGAAACTCACCCATTTGTAATAGGTTCCGAAGACACTCGTAGAGGCGACTTCTTTATTACAACACAGTACGTACACAATCCTTTTACAGGCTAGGGACACAGCCTACTCCTAGCGTGCCTGACACTGGCTACGCTCGGGTCCTCCGGCTATGATTACCCTAGGGGAGGCTACCTGATCCGACCCAGCCAAGGTGCGGGTCTAGACCTCTGGCTTCCTCGGACCTCGCCCTTACAAGGACGTCGGGCCGGGAGTCCCAGAGTCTCACCACTGGCCCGCACAGCGTCCCGGCCCTTACAAAGGGCGAGGGGGTCCAGGGTCCTAAGCTGGCTGGTCTTGGTTCTTCGGCTATGACTGGTCCAGATTGGCTGGGGAGGTGCCCTTTTATGCCCCTTGTCCATCGAGGGGTAGGGCTGTGTGGGATCCCAGAACCCCCGCAGCCCCCCCACCCCCCCTTGGGAGCGCCGAGGGGCTTAGCTGTGTGGGATTCTGACCCCCCAGCACCCCCCTTGGGAGCGCCGAAGGGCTTAGCTATCTGGGATCCTGAGCCCCCAGCAGCCCCTCCCCTCGGGCTGGCACTGCAGCCCCTCCCCTGGCGGTACACGGTACCGCCCGCAGATGGGCCCCGTCCACCACTGCCGGTAAGTGCGGCCCATCTACAGCACTATACTTTCACGAACCATACTGCAGATTATAATAATCACCCACTCACCCACCATCTCATTTGCAGGTTACAACAATCACCCACTCACTCACCACACTGAAGGTCACAACACTCTCCCACTCACCAACCTCACTGCACAACACAGCAAAGGTCAAAGATCCCCCGTGTAGCCTTAACAGACTTTAGGGGCAAGTGCTGTTAGCGAGCACCTATGAAGGCCGGAACGGCACACAAGGGGGTGAGTGGCAAGCACCACGCCCGGCCGCCTTTGTCTCTCCAGTGGCAATGTGTTACACACTGCATCAGGTACTCAATTGAGGCCACGTCAACCTAGGGGAGGCCCAGGACCTGTTCAGATAATCGTCACTGGTGTTGGCTGTGAGCGGGAATCGAACTCGGGTGGCCAGGTTCGCAGCGCGTGCCCTAACCGCTACACTACCACTCCCCACTCACCCGCACGTTAACTCACCCACTCACACACCCTCACCCACACGTTAACTCGCCCACTCACACACCCTTACGTTAACTCGCCCACTCACACACCCTCACTCTCACGTTAACTC